>APKU01000178.1:0-38786 GCA_000472125.2 Hirsutella thompsonii MTCC6686
CTTCTTCGGACACAAAAGCACCTTGGTAGTGACATAGCAAATGAGACAGAGAAGGATGGCGCCTTCACAGGTCGACAGGTTGGAGTTGACGCCGATAGAGTGTTGCAGAACAGCGGTGGCTGCGACAAACATGTACGAATCAATGTATATAGCGAAGACGACTGCAATTCCGTTAAGTTGTGAGAGGCCAATTAGCAGGGGCGATGAGCCGGGGGCCTCGACACATACGCCAGGAAACAAACGGTAAACGGCGCCAAGCTTGAACGAGGGCAAATCTCTGCACTTTGAGGTTGTGAATGTAAGTAATGGCCCAAGATTTTAGTCTCAGGAGAATGACCGTGTGCACTTACCGAGGAAAAATGTGAGAACGGTAGTGGACGCAAGAGAGAGGATCATGCTAAAGACTTGACCCTCGACAGGCACTCTCTTCCTGTTCAACTCTTCCATTTTGTAAGAGGGAAATGGAGGTACTAGGCTTTAGTAAGCTTATGAGGTATTGTGCAGGGTGATGGTAATAAAAAAATCCACGATTCACTGGCGGATCGATAGGATCAAAATCCAGGCGAGCGGGGAACTAGTATGAGAAGTCTTTCAACAAGACGAAAGCGACAGCGAGCTCATATAAGTTATCTGTTTCACGGGCTTGATGCTTTGACGGCAGGATAGACTTGGCCACGAGCAAGTAGGATAGATGTTGTCTGTCATTTTTTTTTTAGCCCTATGCCTGCTCAGGCAACGTTTCGAATCGTCAACGTCGCCATCGCGCCCTATGGCGCACATGGCAATTGGTCGAGAATCTGGGCCATCTATGAGTTGCCAATCATGAGGACAATTTGGACGAAAAAGCAACCCGCCGCTCGTCCATGCCCCAATATCTTTGTGCAGTCAAAAGGAACAAGACCGATAGCTGTGACAGGCGTCCAGTAACAGACTCGAGCTTTCGATGCGACGCTCGGTCTTCACATATGCTGGCGAACCAGAGGAAGCGAGTTCCGGGCTCCCGCGTGGGCTGCGAGATGTCAAGACCGGGATGCCAATTGATCGCGACAGCCGAGTATTGGCAATAAAACTTGGTCAGGCAAGTCCAGCCTTGGAAAGCTCGCCACCAGACTTGATTGCTTGCAGTGTTTGCGAGAAGGTCCCTGCACCTGCCCGCCCTAGGTATGCATCTGTTTGACGCAATTTATTGGGGGTGGCGACCACGAAGTAGAGGATGAATCTCATGGTGCAGAGTCCCGACTTTTCACATCGCAACCGTTGCCGGCTCTTTCCCACCCGGCAGCGGCTGGTGCTGACCCTGGATCGACATTAGCTGTACTTTCATAATATGTACCGTAAGTTAGTTGACATGCAGGGAATGGATCAGAGTCAAGATTATGCTAGCTTTGACCAAACCTTGAGCGGAACGTGACGACGGGTTCCGAGAAGAGAGCATCGTCGAGACACTTGCCCCGAGTAAAAAGCAAGAACTGGATACTCGCCCGCACCTCGAGGCTAGCACCTGCATATTTCTGGACCTCATTTCGATTCGCACTCTGTAAGGGGGAGCTAAAGCAGGCACGTAATCTTTCTGTCCGCGGCCGGGACCGAATAACCGTAGCTACGCCCCTGGAATCGAGCGAAGCTTAGACAAACTTGCATGGACCTAAATTACCTATTTCCCCATGTTTCTCCCCTTTTATGACCGGGAGAGATTGATGACAGCCTTCAATCATAACATGATGGTTATAAAAATAGAGACCTCGAGTAGTGACTCCCCGCGAGTCTCTCCAGGACGTGCCATGTTCTGCGTTCTGAGCCGATAGCACCAGCCGGGCGTCGACAGATCATCCGCACTCGTTCCCAATGCAAGCCTTCCTATCGACCGTCACCATGGTCTGCATTTCCGTCTTCCTGGCTCTTCTGCCACTCGTGGCCGCAGCTCCTGGCAACCTCACACCGTGGACTCTGAGAGGATGTGTCAATCTACATAACCGTCTTCGAGCTACCCACAGCGCGAATCCTCTGGCTTACGACATGGAACTGCAGCGTAGGGCACAGGACTGGGCGAACCGATGTGACTTTCACCACGACCCGAATCCCACCCAAGGCCAAAACATTTACGTTTCCCCTGAGCAGGGTGGCGGCAAGGACTTCTTCAAGCTCGCGACCGAACACTGGTACAACGAGGAAAAGAAATATCGGCAAGAGGGTGGGTATAGCCGTGCTGCCGGAGCAAACTTGGGAGACACGGGGCATTTCACTCAGGTCGTCTGGAGGGCCACGAATAAAGTCGGATGTGCAAAGCAGACTTGCCCTCAGATCTCAGGACTGGGAACTAAGGGGACCATTGTCGTTTGCAACTACTCACAACCAGGTATTTGGCTCATACTGGATTTCGAAGAGCGATATGAAACTGACGATTGCTAGGGAACTTTCCAAATCAATTCAACAAGCAGGTTCTACCACCTGGTGCTCATTATGCTCTCAGAAGATAGAGCCAACCGCGAAGGGCGACTTATCTCCAAAATAATCATTATCCACCAGAAGTCTGGACACCAGTCTCGGGGACTCATTTCGCATTTTATTCAATATTTTGAGGGGGGCCATGCAACGTCGCAGGGCTGCTGAAGACTTAAAAGGGACGGGCGCAAGACCCATATACCCAGAGTGATGGATTGTCAGTATAGTTTCTCGAAGGACGTAGCCGCCTCTTGCTAGACAGCGAGGGGTGCTCGGCAAAGTTGACCTTGTTCATTAAGCATTCACTTCTTTCAGCATGTATTATTACGAGAGGTACCTCAGCAGACACATGCAGCAAACTTCATTTCAGAAAGATTTACAGCTGCGCAGTGCAGTGGGAATCAACTGCAGTACGCGTCCAACAATGTGTCTATGAACGAGGATAAGACATGAAGATGAACCAAGATGTTGTCGATCACGGTCAGAATGTTCTTAACCTATATACAAATACCCTAACTACACATATTGATCGATACGGTAAGTTCTTAATTACCAGATTATACTATGTATTATTACGGTAAGTTTCGGGAGCATCCGTCTCTTGACTAGCCAATACTTTGCTGACTTTGCTCAAGCGGTGGCTTTCTGATCCCGCCCAACTTGCGGACAAGTCTTCTTCGGACACCCTCAAGTTTCCCACCTGGACGATACTAGCATCGAGACTATCCATAAACGGCTTGAGGTAGGGAACAGATGCTGAAATAATACTGACACAACTGACAACTTGGTTCAACAGAACCGGAAGCCAGACATTATTGCCAATAGTATTCGAAGAATAAGTGTCCAGAAAGACTGCAAGCTGCGCAGCTACGACCCCGACGGCTCTGGTGTTTCAGAACTCAGCATGCGAAGCCGGACAAAAGCGTTGGACAGATGGAGTCGCAGGGTTGAGTGACGAAATGCAACTTACATGAGCCTGCAGGAGAACACACTTATAAGCATTATCCTCGTTTTAAGCCGCATTTGAAGCACAATGCAGATATAGGACATGAGTCCGGCGATGTAGACGTCGGTAGTCATGTTTACTACCGCTGCGTAAGTCCACCAAGCACGCTTTAGCTGTTAGTTGAAGGATCAACAAGTCGGGGGGTTCGACTTACCCTATCAATGCAATGCGTGCCATTCACATAATCCCACGGATAAGGCAGGGAGCACTGGAAAACCGAGGCAAGTGTGGATGACAAGAGCCAAATTCCAATGACGACGTCAAAAACGATCACTTGTCGTCGGTACGCAGTAGTTGGAGCAATTTGCTTGATAAAGGCCGACGCGGACCATTTCACGAAGGCAAGCGTTAACAGCAAAAGTGGCGCGATTGCGTACTCAACCTAGGCCATCATGTTAAAGACGTTCATAAACTACACATGCCAAGATGACACTTGCCTTTAAGATGATGTCTATAGTATCGTCCGTCAATGTGTGGACTGAATTCCCCATTCCCCTTGACGCGCCTAATGAAGTTGCCACGCATCGCGCGATTGAGGCAATCTAGGAAGAAGTCTAAGAATGAGGAAAGGAGATAGGGGAACAGGATTAAATTGCCAATTGAACAGAGTTTCGTACCTGAGCAAGAACTATGAGTCTGTCGTCCCAAGCGAGCTTCCTCGTCATGTAATACCTCGTCATCAAGCGCGTGCCCACGCTACAGATCTCTGTCACGCATAAAAACCAGGTAATTGTCTTGAGAATACTTGCCCTGTCCCTCGCTCGGGACTCCATGCTGAGCAGATACCACAGGTCGATGTGATTCGCTGGATCTCGGCCTGTCGCTCTCCTGATGGGTGATGGGCAAGGATTAACTTAATTGATTTGATCAAAACTGAGTTTTTCTTCTTTCTCCCTTTGATCTGGGCATACAGAACGCATTTGTCTTTCTGGCCGTGCGCGAAAATGGAATTCCACGCCTGGGCTGAGCTGCAGAGAAGAATCTGGTGCCTTATCTGGGCTCTTAGCCTCTTACCCTCATTTCCTACCCGAGTCGGCGATACAAACATGGACTCACATGTCGCTGGCCCCTGCTCCTTTCTCAGCTGACTGCCTGCAGCGTCATCTTACCCGGAGGCGACGTATAGTCAGTCAACCCATAATGAGCTACAGAAGGTATCTGCGGGTACCCGTGCATGCTGCGTCCTGTAAAGAGGTCTTCGCCGTGCATATACGGGGCTCCAATAACATTGGTGATGGACCCTTCAAGTAGTGTCCGAACAGGCTACTTCCGTCTCAATGTGACGACGGCTGGGTTCTGGACACGTTCATTACTGACCATTTGTCAACGTAACGCTTCGTGCATACATCGGGTACCAGGAGTGCAAGCTAGTCATACAAGTAACTTCCATAGCTCAGCGGTGCACATACTGAGACTCTAAATATAGAGTCTTAGATTGCAAGAGGGTTCGACTTGGCCACCAGTAGATTCCCCAATATGACGATGATACGGTGCCTAGCGGCCCCATCGATGTCAACGGTAAACATGAGCACGCAGTCCTAGAATACGCTAGATGTCATGTTGGTGTGAAGTTGCCAACCCTTCAATGACCCTGTGTGTTCCTTGCTCTTGATTCGCCGGCAATCTCACCCGTTCCATCGTCTTGGTACCCAAGTTCAAGACGTGAATTTTTCGTTCAGGTTATCCCTCCGCCCTATCCGTTGCGAAAATGGAGTTTCGCCTCCGCAACATCGAGAAATGCTTCGTTCGAAGAAGTCTATCGTCTCTATAGTGGCTCTCAGATAGCAATAGTATTTTCCTAGTTTCAATAGGAAATCGTGCAGGCAAGATTGAGTGCAGGTTCTGTACGGTCATGTTGATTGAGATATTACGACAAGCGCATATGATAGTTGTTATAAAACGAAACAAAGCCGCACTACCATTTGGCTGGTGACTAGGAGGAACACGCTACCCTACCGCATGTTCAGAGGTTTGATGGGGCATTTATGTTGATGGCGGGAGGATATGAAGACGATAGCAAACCGACCTGGCTTCGGATTGTGCGTTTGACGGGTGCGAGTAACTACGTTCCCTGCGTTGATGATTGATAGCAGACATTGAGAAAGCGTGTCGCGGAGTGTATTAATTGTTGCTAGGTTTCGGGTTCTGTGTTTTTACAAGTATTCCGACCGTATATTTGAAACTAGTTTGCAAGAAATCCCTTGAGAAAGTCTACATTTCGTAAACGGACGTTCAACCCCTCGCTTAACAAGTGATGACCAAGATATAGATCCTCATCAATGAATCGTGTTTGCATAGAGCTTTCAGAAAGCTGGGCTTTTGTCTCTGAGCGCCTTGCCGTGGAACCACAAGATTGTCACAGCCGTAGTGCCAAAAAGAGCAAATATGCCGGCCAAAACGGTAGCCCCGAGACCAAAGCGCAGGGCATCAAACAGGTAAGGTGCGAACAACGGGAAAAAGGCCGCTGTGATACTCCGCGCGACAAGATTCGTTGAGATGGCTGAAGCCGCGTACTGCTTGTATACGTCGATGGTGTACACGGAAACAGAGCTGGAGCAAATATACACACCCATGGCGAACAGGAGACTTCCAATGTTAGGAAGGATCCAATGTAGTCGGGCTTGACCTGTCCATCCCCACCAGAGAAGCCCGACGGGGACCAGGACGGTGCCGATAACCATTGTCGGAACCCTGAACTCAGGCTCACCAATGTCATTATTGCGGGCCTTGAGCTTGATGTAGTTGTGATCATTCAGAAATCCGCTTATGTTCACTCCAAGGATCAGGCCGACGGCGAAAGAGATGTAGTTGAAGCTCCCTATGCGGACGCTCTGGCCGTACTGTTCTCGCCACATGCGTGGATACATGAAGAGGAACAGGAACATAATTCCGTACAGCAGTGCCATATACGTAGCCAATAGCTGGACGATGGTCTGCGTGCCCAACATGCGCCAGGGTCGTTGCAGGTTCTCACGCATGAGTCTCGCGAAACTCACATCTTGAGTCGGTCCATCGTGCGATGCGGGCAGTGCCGAGAGCTGGTCGAACTTGCGTTGGTGCAGCAGTCTCAGCCTCGGCTCATAGGTCTCGCGTAGAAAGGCGATTGCAAGTACAATAACGACGGCGCATGCAATAGATGTTGCAAAAAACACCCATCGCCAGGTCGTGCCTTCGGAGATGAAGGCGCCGCAAATCGGGCCCAGCGCCGGGCCCATTAGAGGCGCTGCCATGAAGACGGCAAAGGCCATGCCGCGTTCTTCGGCTCGCCAAAGGTCGCTCATGACGCCGCCGGCGAGCGAGTCGGCAACCGATGCGCCGAAGCCGGACAACAGTCTCAGGACTAGAAGCTGCACCAGGGTTTGCGAAACACCGCAGGCCGTGTTCCATATAGCAAAGTAGATGCTTCCCCAGACAAGTACGGGCTTTCTGCCATATACCTCGGAAACCGGCGCGAGGACAAGCGGGGCCAGGCCGACGCCAATGAGGATAAGGGTGTTGACCAACAGCCAGTCGTGCGACTGCTTAATATCCAGGCTTTGCGATATCTGTTCCTCGACGGGCGCGAGCATGGTCTCCGTGAGTGGTTGCAGAAAGGCGAAGCAGGAGAGAATCAGCGTCATGATCCATTTCCTTGACCGTGGCCAGTCCTTTGGTCTTGTCCGTCCTTGGAGAGCTTGCTTTGATAGAGCGGGTCAGATATGAAGGTGAATTTATTGATCGTGAGGTCACATACCGACACGTCTTCGGGAGTCGAATCATTCTGGGACGAACGTTCGTCATCGACACCCGGCACGATAGTGACTTCGTCGTTTGCAGCGTGACCCATACTTTTGAGCGAGTCGGGGGCAAAGGTGAGCGGGAGGCTTATAGACTCGACAGTAGGTTGATCCAGGTGGAAAGAGATTTACTTCTGGCTTCGGTCCATTGCGAATGGGTAGTTTGCGTCTTTGCGACTTTTCACCGTTGGGCGTCTTGATCATTGGACCTACATACATCATGCGTATTCACGTGGGATCTGCAGCAAGACGTGCAAAGGGCTCGAAATTGAGACCACCATGGGGCGAAGCTCGAGTGCCACAACAACGTCCCATTCGACCCAGGCCCAGACAAATGTCAATGTAACCATGATAACATATTAACAGATGTATCTGCATGGTTAGTTGAGTATCCATCCATGACATGTTGCTTATCGTACTGTAGCAGGCACGAAGCTGAGTGAATGAGGAGTCGGAAAGGGTGCTTCTAGGCTCTCGGATGCCCGTCTTGCCTCCTCGTGCAGCCTTATGCGGCAATGTGGGGATTGCAGTAATGATGGAGTTACATTCCGGATTCAAGATTACAACGCACACATGCACAAGTAAGCGGCTGCCTTGTCCCCGTTGAGCCACAGCCGAAGCCCGTGTTCTTAGTCTTGCCACTTGCAGTAACTACCTAGTCTATCTGCGCAGAGAAGAGCAGTGCGCGGACTTCAATGCTTTTCCTTGGTCGCGGCACAGCGTTGTCAGGGACCTTCTGTTTTATGCTTGAATGCAAGGCAACTTTCGTTCCCGGCCAAGTCAGCAATGATATTCGGCGAGGCATTGAGAGTAAGACCTACAAGGGGCTGGGACACTGGGGTCTGAATCAAAGTGCTTGAAAATCAGGGTCTCGTCGGGCTTTTGACGGGGTAAAAAATACCACTTCTGCTTCTCGTTGTACTTGATGTAGTAATTGGTGGTAACGCTGCCTTTGCGCACGCTGTCCGTCTCGACCAGGTCATCGGGATCAACCGTCTTCCCGTCGCAAACGGCGAGACTCCACTCTTCCACGGGAAAGCCCAATGGCTTCCATACACTATGACAGTCGTTAACCTGGGTTTGAGTTTCTTTCGTAGAAAAGAAAAGAGAAGTAAACATGTCGAGCACTGTAACTAAAAACGTACTTGATGGCTCTGACGCGCTGCTGCAGAATCGTCTCGGCGTCTTCAGGGAAACTACTTTGAATACGTTGAACGACGGATATGGGGCAGGTGTCAATGTGTGCGAAGTTGCTCGGCAGCAACGGAGTCATCTGGTCGCCAAAGTTGATCTTGTCAACCTTGTTATCGAGCTTGCTATCGCGGACCTGAAACACGATTCAGTTGCCTTCCTAGCCGTTACATTGCATTGCAATAACCGTACCCTCCAGTCAAAGACGAATACTGTGCCTACATCTTGAAGGCGAGTTCTTAGCATCTCCTTGACCGCAGGAACATAGTGGTTCCGAATCAGGTCTTCTCCAGGCAGATCATCAAACCCGGGTAGGGCAAATGACGTGAAGCCATGGGTGTCAAGATTGATCGAGTCAATCATGTCTCTACAATCTTGCACCTCTATGGTTCGCTCATCCCATTCTAGGTTATTTGTCCTGCGATCTTCAGCGTCCGATCGCAGGTTCGTGAATATTTGAAACGGGCGTTCCCGCTCGTAAATCGGGTTCCATTTGAGAAACTTGACCGACACTTTTTCGGCCATTGCTAGATCATTCAATAACAGATTGATTCAATAAAAGATTGGCCGTAAAGTATGTAGTAGATGAAAGGCGAAGCGAAGCACCGCCGTATGATCAATGTGCGGTGTGATGCTGGTGTGCAAAGTAAGTTCGATGGCATTTTCGTGGGCTTTTTTACACTGCACAGAACCCAGCCTTCCTATAAGAATGCCCCCGGAAAATGTTGCCGTTATTATGGAGCATTAGATTAGCAGCAAAGTTGCGTGATCTCTTTCGTAGTTGCGCTGTTATCACGACGCCAACAGTCTAGCCTTAAAGAGACATCCATAGTATTGCTAATCTGAGGCTTCGCCACCACGATATTGCTGGAAGACGAAAGGCGCGTTTGGCAAGCCGAGGCCAAGATCAAAGTCGCGGTCCCTCTACCCAAAGCAGTATTATCTGAAGCCCCAAGGCATCTGCTGCACTACCACACTGCGAGGCTGCCGGGCTCCCCTGCCATACCGTAGAGGAAATAAACCCTCATATATAAGCCGAGATATACGTAGTACCGAAGTCTCGGTGTTTCGAGTGATCTGCAAAGTAAACATGCCCTCCTCACCAAATTCGTACAGCCTTGGGGGCTTAGTGTACGCGGCGGCGCTTTTTTTTGTCTCTCTGACCATATCTTCCACTCTACGAAGTAAGCTGCAAGTATTTGCTGCACTGCAACACTGCGAGGCCGGTCTTATTATTCCACTATAGGAAATAAAGCCTTTTAGATGAGGCGAGGTGCAGAAAAGTAAGTCCCAGTTCTTCCTTCGAATCCTTCCAACTGATCAACACCTTGCCACCAACCATGTCGTTTACTTGATTTGCAAAGACACAGAGTTTTGTTGACTCATACGATCTCGGACCAAAACTGCAGGCATTTAGCTGTCAGCTATGGGGGCCATCATGGCTATCCGGTCAAGGCGAATGCTGCTTGCACCAAACCGATTTGGCATATATTTCTTCCAACTTGCTCTTTTCTATGCATTATCCCACTGTGAAGGCAGCGCCTAAGTAATTTGACGATAACCACTCAGACCATCCGCCAGTTTCAGAAGTAAACTCATCAAGCAACATGTACAACTTTGCGCAGGCCATTCTGGACCAGGCTGCCCAGGACAAGCGCTTACAGCCGTGGAAGCAGAGCGTCGAGACAACCGTTCAAGCGTCTGCTGAAGAAGAATGGATTCATGTCGGCACTCATTCGACCATAGATACAAGAACGAATGCTTTTCCTATGGGTCGAATGGACGTTCGTACTAATGCTTTCCCAATGGGAGACGTCGACGCGCGGACCAACGTTTTCCCAATGGGAGATGTCGACGTGCGTACCAACGCCTTCCCCATGGATGACGTTGATGTCCGTACCAACGCTTTCCCAATGGGAGATCTCGACGTGCGCACCAATGCCTTTCCGATGGGGGAAATAGATGTCCGAACCCATGCGTTTCCCATGGGAGGTAGTGACATCTAAGACGAGGTTGCATATTTCGAGGTATAGAGCACACCTTCTACTTGATAAAATAAATGTGAGCTGATTTGGCTCAAAAGCAGATGATAGGGTGCCAGAATAATAAACTCGTCAGTTGAGACTTGGGGCGGAACGCTTGCGAAGCAGTAGGAGTCGACGCATCGGAAGAGAGTAGCTCAATACAAAAGAATTCAAGCATTATACTTTTCAGATTCTGTTGCCTGTGATTCTGTTGCCTGTATCCGCTCCCAAGTGAATGTGTCACATCTGAACAACAAGCAGAAGTTCCAATCTTCTTCGACATTTAAAACCTCATGGCCACCAACAAAATAATGGTATCTACGACTTTGAGCTCTTCTATCAATATGCTTTGCGAGGCTGCTTGAGATCAGACATAAATGCATCAGGCAGATCGAGGAGAGAGATTGATGGTAATCCGAAAGCACTTCACGTGGAGGCTGAAATAAAGGGGAAGCACGAAAACGCAGAAATCGGAACACGGGAGCCAGAACCAACGAAAGAATCAACAGATCATAAGGTGCGAAGCCTGGCTACGTCACACCGTTCGAAGCGCCCTTCAAAGAATCCGAGAAACAAAGGTCCGACGGGGTATGTTATCAACGAAGTCCCATGCGTTCTAACGCATGTGTTTTCCGCACAGACATACGTGAAGCAATCGCCGCTTCCTTTACCCTCTGTCGCTACTCGAAGGACCAAGCACGTTGATCACGTACTTTATTCACCCGTTATCATGCCTCTGGGTTTGCAAGAAATCGACATAGAAACAGACTTCCCCGGTCTGGCAAGGTGCATGTTCGAGACGTACGAGAATCCGCCCCCGAAGTTCTTTCACCTCTTTTTCCCAACTCATGGTACTGGTCTCAAGGCCCGAGAGACACCCATTGAAGAGGCAGCATCACGATTGAACACATGGCACACCGAGGATCCCACAACGTCATGTCACAAGGTTGTCGACACTGACACGGGCATGATTGCTGGCGCCGCGACCTGGAACTCTCATTTGGAGAACCCTTTCGTGAAATCCGATCCATCATATGCCTCCTGTTTTCCTAAAGATAGCTCACGCAAGTACGTCGAACACGCTCTCCAGAATTTCGGGACCCCACTGGTACAGCACGCCCAAAAGCCCCATCAATGTGAGTGTATCGGGAACATCATAGTAGAAAGATTGAACACAACGTCGAACACTGACTATAGACTTGTTTATCATATTTACCCATCCATCTTACCGACGTAGGGGCGTTGGTCAGCAATTAATGGATGCTGGTCTTGCTCAAGCCGAAGTATTGGGGCTTGAAACGGTTCTGGACTCGACTTCGGTAGGAAGGCCATTTTATGAGGCCAATGGCTTCAGCTACATCCTGGAGAATCCGAACAGCCCGTATAACGATGATCTAGATGAGAAATGGAAAGAGACGAAGGAAAAGTTCGGCCCTTTCACTTTTTGGTTGATGCGGCGACCTGCAAAAGTAAATCGTGTAAATGGCCATGCGAATGGCCACCCCGATGGCCATTAGGATGGACATTATTTGACGTACATTATAGTACGACTTCTTAGCTCGTAAACCAATTCACCCATTATCTTTACAAGCAAGACTCGACATACTCGTCTGTGAACTTTTACCAGTAACCATATCGTGAACATATCTCCGCCCGTTTACCTGCGAAAGGGACGTCTACAAGGTGTGAGTCCCGAAGCACGAAAGTCCGGCAAGACATAGCCAGGAACAGCTGGGGGCGGCTCTGGACTCGCCTCCAATGGCTCGCTGTCATCACAGCACCACTTTGATCCACTGAAGTTGGGGGCGGCCGGCCTTTGTCGCTCATGCCACCAGGTCTCCGGCTACACGACACTCAGCTGAATGCACTGCAACACTGCGAAGCTCACCTAGCCACACCGCGCTCTGCAGGGTTAGGGCGCGGACGGAACGCCTGCTAAAGGGTAGGGCAAAGGTCCGAATACTACTCTAGCCCGCCCCCAGTCGACGGGGGATCGCTCTTATCTGACAATCTACTTCCCGGCACCGACCTGTTCGCTTGCATACATAGCTTGCGTCGCGATGAGAGAGGTGACATTTGACTGACTCTTGGGGAGTGAAACCTTGCACCCATGTTTGTTGCAGAACTCACACCAATGGCCTCGGAACCATCGCCCCCAAAGGCGGCAACAGCCGTTGAGCTTAATGACTTTGGCTCAGCAGCTCGCAAGACTGGCTCGAGCAACGACGATGCGTATCTCGCAAGAATTGGCAAGAAGCCGGTCCTGAAGAGACACTTTGGCTTTCTTACTATCCTCGGATTTGGCTGCACCGTTCTCATTACATGGGAGGGCTCATTGATGTATGTCAACCACAACTTTGTTTGCTCCAAGATCCGGTCTCTGATCAAGTATTATATCACAGTTTGTTCCTGGCTGGCCTACAGAAGTATGACCACAACGATACTTATGTCTCTTGCTTGATGAAGCTGATGATTACTTCCTAGTGGCGGTCCGGCAGCCCTTGTGTATGGGTTTTTGGTCATCTTCACCGGCACCGTTTCCGTCTTCGCGACTCTCTCCGAGCTCGTGTCCATGGCGCCCACGTCAGGCGGGCAGTATCATTGGGTCTCAATGCTCGCGCCGCCCACATACCGCAACGCCTTTGGGTATGTAATTGGCTGGATCGAGCTCACGGGCTGGCAGGCTCTTGTCGCATCTGGCGGCTACGTGACGGGCACTCTGATCCAAGGCGTTATCCTCCTTTGCAACCCGGACTATATTCAGCGTATGGCGAATTGGCATGGAACTTTGCTCTTTTGGGCCATCATCCTGTTCGCCTATTTCGTCAACACAGCTCTAGGATCTCTGCTGTCCAAGTTTGGAGGTCTACTCTTGATTATCCATATTTTAGGATTTTTTGCCGTCTTGCTGCCGCTCATCATACTCGGGGAACATACCAGTTCAAGCACTGTTTTTGAAACTTGGTTGAACTTGGGCCACTGGCCTACACTGGGACTCTCCGTGTGCATCGGGCTACAGGGTCATGTTTTTGCCTTTCTCGGCGCTGACGCCGCAATTCACGTACGTTTCCACTCCCCCGTTGAAGAAAGACTTCAAAGTCTAACGTAATGGGGAATCAGATGTCGGAAGAGATCCGGAACGCTGCCATCGTTGTTCCCCGTTCATTGATGACTGGCCTCTGTATCAACGGCGTCCTCGGATGGGCCATGATCATCACAACGCTCTTCTGTGTGGGCGACATAGATGCTGCTCTGGCCGAGAATCCTTTATACCCATACATGGCAATCTTTCGAAAGGCAACAGGCTCCAGAGCTGGTGCAGCAGCCATGGCCTCCATTTGCATCATCGCAGCTGTCAGCGCGACGACGGGCTCGTTGGCGTCGGCATCACGCGTATACTTTGCCTTTGCCCGCGACCGTGGTTTGCCAGGCTGGAAGCTTCTGCGACAAGTCAATCCGAGAACCAACATTCCGAGCTACGCTGTGCTGACAACCGCTTTGATGGCAATTCTCCTTTCTTTGGTCAATTTCGGCGGAAAGGCTGCCTTCAACGGCGTGATTTCCATTTCTATCGCTGGCCTGTTTGGTTCCTATCTCTTCGCAGCTGCATTGCTGCTCTATCGGCGTCTGCGTGGCGATATCTATCCGCCCGATCCCTCTCTCGACCTCACAAATACGATTGGCAGAAGGCTCACCTGGGGACCCTGGTGCCTGAAAGGAGCCTTTGGTATTGCAAATAACATTTTTTCTTGTCTATACCTTTTCTTTATTCTCTTCTTCAGCTTCTGGCCAGGAGACAGCCAGGTCACCCTTGAGAACATGAACTGGTCGATTCTCGTCACGAGCGTTGTCGTTGTATTCAGCACACTGTACTACCTTGGATGGGCCAAACACACATACACGGGTCCGGTCATTGAGGTCAATGAGTTACATGAGTAACTATGTTGGAAATAGAAAACCACATAATGGGAATTAACATTGCATGGGGCAAGCGTAGGGGACATAGCGGCAAGGTTTACGAAATAAAGGGCATCTTGTAGTGGTATTATTTAGGCATCAAGCACATGACCTTTAATGCAGCAAGGTAGCTAGCAAAGAGACAACTAGACGTCGTCCTCTTACCCCTGAGACGGAGTTCCAATAATCTTCAAGGACTTGTATAGCCCAGTGATTAATCACGGTCCATGCAGCTCATTTCTAGGGTCGGCGCGATTATCAGACGGGTGAAAAGGAAGGGATGCCTAGACTGAGTCTTCGGCCGGGTCCGTATGAAGACGTATGGAGTTGTTCGGAAAGGTGGCTGAGAGTACCGCCGACCTAGGCGAAGGTCTTCGATATGGAGCTAGAAAAAGTGTATCGCCGCACCTATGGACAATGAGTCAACGACTTTCGACAAAAAAATTGCTACAACCCAATTATAACGCCGACGGGCTTGCGCGATATACCGAAGACATAGAACCAGGTTTCAGGATGGCATATTGACATGAAGATTGACCTGTTCGCTAAGTGAAGCGCTTAAAACGACAACCCTAAGACTTCTAGAACTGCTACATATGCTTCGGGATGCCATCAAGTTTAACCGGTCGCTATACTACGATGCTGTCATTCTCCGCTGTGACGCATCGCCACAGAGTGTCATTGCATTAGATGACCAAAATCCGGGACAGCTAAAAGGCATCCAAATAGTTGAGACCTCGATTCTGCGTAGTAACTTGATGAGTAGCTGGCGCAAGGGTGAAGACTGTGGCACCACAACACGCAGAGTCTCTGGTAGCCGAGAGTAGGGTCCACTCATTGAATGTGGTAACGGACCGCTTGGCTTTATGTAGAGAAGAAGGATCTTCGAATATGAGTGACTAGAGCTTCCGAATCATGCATGTTCACGAGAGAATATGCCTCCCTTGTTGTCGAGTCGCATGAGCCGCACCGTAACTGAGTACGTGACGACGGCGTGTGTAAGTGATTAGTTGCCCGATGTGGCGTGTGGGATACTGAGACCAAGCTCACTAGCGCCATGAAGATTAATGGCCTAGTCGGCCTCGATGGTTCATGTTGCCTAAATGCCAATGATTTTCCAGAATGTACGAAACTATAGTAGCGCTTGTAGTGGCGCACTTGAATCTGTGCGTACAACATTGAACTCTGCAACACTGCTTGGCTTCATAGCCACATACACACTGTAAAGAAAGTCAATCTCGTAGACCACGCACACACGATTAGCGAACATCATTCATCCTGGTATGCTGCACTCTCTTATTACTGTAATTCTAGAAGTGCCAAGGACATGGGAGCGGCAGCCTTGGACATGACGTCAATGTGCATCACAGGCCGACAGAATCAAGATGTCTCTATAGAGTACGTCACGTCACAGCCTCGGTAGAATCCAGGGAATAGAAAAGGCAACGGCCCAGCACTAGTTCAGCCCAAGATGAGCCAGCTCTGAATGTCATCCATTGCTTAGGTCTACCATTCTATTGAATCAATTCACGCCGTTGATCCAACGTACAGTATTAGGTTGCAAATCGAGTACTAGTAGGTGCTTAATGGCCACGCTTTCCATCCACTATCATGTTCTCACCATCCTACTAGGTAGTTCCCCGCAGTCGCCATGCCCCGAATGAACGACCGTATCGAAACCGACATCAAGGTGCTGGAAAATAGCTTCTGGGCCGGTCTCTCGTCTAGAGGCCCTGCAGAGGCTCTGCTGCCAATGCTCGCACCGGACTGCGTGCTGCATTGCCCAGACCAGCCGCCGCTCTCGGATCGCACAGAACCCACATTAGAGGAGGCAGTGTCGGATCCAAAGTCCTTTCCGCGGTTTGACAGATACGACCTCGGGGAGTTTCAGGTCACCATAATCGACCTGATGGCAGCCCTCGTCTGCTATCATGTGCGTGCTAGACGAGGAAGCGACAGTTACGATGCGCTGTGCACCACCACTTGGAAGCAGGGAGCGGATGGGGATTGGAAGGTGCTGTGCCATACACAGACTATAAGTGGCCATAGGTATGAATGAGTATTACTCGTCGCATAAGCTGGGACGTGTGACGGCACACGCTGTTGAAAGACGCTGAGATTCGCAACGTGAACGGACGTCTTTTGCGACTCTACTTGGCACATGGGTACAAGACTCAATACCCCGACAGGCATATTCGGACACACGCCATAACTTAGATGTTGGCATCCCAGTCATAGTCGGTTGCGCACAGCTTCTGTCGCCAGGGCCGCACTGAGTTACGCGTCGAGTTTTGCGCAGCGCGAATATGTAATGCCTTAACTTTTACCAGTCGAGTGTTCGTTCTCGTTGATCGGAGCGGTCCGAAGGACAGTTCAAGTTGTATCATGGTGAGTTCAATGCCTGTTGAATCATATTGGGTGTACTTCGTGGAGCACCAGCAAGATAGCTACACACATCAGCGGCTGTAGCAGCGACAGGACGGATACAGCAGGCCGGGAGCAAGGTAGCACGGGCCTCGAGCAGCTGCAAGACATGGGATCTGCTTCTGCCGTTACGAAACGACCTCTGCTAACCCTGGTGAGTCTCGGAAGGGAGGTCGGTCCGTCGCGTTATTGTTCTCTCGTGTCTGTATCATGTAATTACCTGCCAAACTTTTCGTACCTACAAAGTAGATGCCGGGTGCCTTTGGTTTCGGCGCGAATCCTTCTTACGCTACGAATTTAGCAATCCCACCAGACTCAACCCATCAATATCTACGTCGTATGGGGACCCCGTCCAAGAACAGTAGCCGCTGCACATCCCGCATCAATGGGCCTGTCCTTCTCTATCTTGTCAATTTTCCCCCTGCGACTGAGGATCTGGCTCGGCAGGCTACTCTTTCGTCCCCTGGGCCCAGCGACGGTGAGGGTGAGCTGGCATCGAGTCATCAAGGGACCATGCGACCCAACCGAAGTCGAGGCCATGCAATACATATCAGCGCATACCAAAATTCCAGTACCTAGGGTCTTTGCCGTTCACACCGACCCAAAGGACTTTATCTACATAGAAATGGCCTATATACCCGGACAGAATCTGGAATGCGCCTGGCCTGGCCTGTCGACGGATCAGAGAGACTCCATCTTTGCCGACTTGAAGCAGCACCTATCGACCCTCCATGATCTTGAGCCTCCGGCCCAAGGAATCGTCTCGTCGGCTCTTCAGAATCCCGCCTTTGACTGCCGCATTGGCAACCGCTTCTTCGGCCCCATGACCCACGACGAGTTCCACTTGATGGTGCGAGCCAAAGCGCCACTAGAGGACGTCTCGTCAATGCTTAGCGAGGAAATCGCTACTGTGCATACGCGGCACTACAAGACCTGCTTCGCGCACGCAGACCTGTGTCCTAGGAACATCATGGTTCGCGATGGTCGCGTTGCCGCCATTCTCGACTGGGCGTTTTCGGGATGGTACCCGGAGTACTGGGACTTTACCAGGGCGCACTATAACTACTTTCCCGGCCAGGACCTGTGGGAGGATTACCTTCGTGTCGTGATGCCTTGCTACGACATGGAACTGCGCGCAGAGCTCATTCTCTGGGATAGGCTTTCGGAACCGGGCGCATCGTCGTCTTGGGTACGTAACGGAGTTCATGGTCACACCAAGGGCTCGTCGCCTGCAGCCGCTTGGTTGCGCGAGCGGGCGCGCAATCCGCAGGCAGATTTATGGACTCTAGCCCTCCGTCGGGAGAATTACGTTCTTAATTGATCAAACAATGTTATTCATGTGGCTTCGCAACCGACACCAGCCAAAGACAGGGTATTTCCCAATCACCCTTGATGTTGATCGTAGAGATCGATTCCAGTACCAGGAATGAATTTTGCTCGCCGAACGGGCTCGAATTTGTCAGGAGGCTAAGAAGCCCGGCCTTTCGCAGTAGTAGTATTTGAGAGATGAAAATACAGACAAAACAAGCAATTACAAGCCATGAGAGGCATAGGGAGGCCGACAAAAGCTATTGTGAAGAGCTCCGGGACAGAGATCAGGTTTGTGGACACTTGAAGAAGGGCGGTCTCGACAACGAGCTCGAAGGTTTAGCACGCTTTATTCAGGGCCCGAGTCGTCACTGTGGTGTAGGGCTGTGCATGTTGCCTCAAAAGAGGATTGAGCGCACGAGGCAGTCCGGCGCTTGCGACTGCCATTCCAACACCCTCTGATCCCTTTTCTCCTGCAGCTATCTCTCAATATGGCAAAGAAGCGACCTTTTTCGGCCGCTCGAGGCACTGAAGGAGCGGGACAGCCTGCACCGATTTAGCGGAATGCATCAAGGATGGAGGAGGATTCATGTTACATGCAGGACGTTAGCACGACTGGCGTTCATCCCAGAAGCTCCAGCCAATACGAACACGCTGGACCAAAGATGGGACGTAAAATGCCCGAAAGGTGCTGCAATCCAGAACCCTTTAAAGATCTTACCTACTCTTTGCTGTTGATTCGCAGCCATCTCTCACCTCTCCCGTCTTCGTTCACGAACCGGGATCATTGGTCCAGTTTAACGAGACTATCTTCTCCGCTTCGTTTACTCCCTTTCAACGATACGTTAGCTCTGTCAAAATGGAATATAGCCTCCGTAACTTCGAGAAATCCTTCATTAAGAGAACTATGGTATCTCCGCAGTGGCTTTCAGATAGCGATAGTATCTTCTGGTATAGACGAGAAACCGATGCAGGTAAATTCCGGTTCATTACGGTGAATTGCGAAAAGGGCACCCAAGTCTCAGCATTTGATCATGCTGGACTCGCCAACGAACTCGGCCAACGAACCAAGGAGCAAATAGATCCTTGTAGCCTCCCGTTTTGGTGGATCAACTTGGACCACAACGCTACTTGGGTTCGCTTTCAGCACCACGGCCAGACTTGGCAGTATACCCGGGACGGCGAATTGAAAGAGTGGCAGGGTCACTTTGATGAAGGCGACTTTGACTTTGGCTGCGAGGAGGTCGCTTCACCGTGGTCACGACAGCAGGCTACGGCCATATTGACCAACCAAAGCGCTGATCGCATCGATTACTACTGGATAAGTAATGAAGGGGTTCCTCGATTATGTGGAGGAGTGCATCCGGGCGAGAGCAAAACTGTGAACTCCTACCTTGGCCACAGGTGGCGCTTCACAGAACCTGTCTCTGGAAAGAGCATCGTATGCGAATTGAAGGATACACACTCCACCGCATTGATCGACGAAATACCACTTGGCCTCACACTGAGATGGGAAAGGAATCAAAAGACCGAGGCCTCCGTCGGAACAGGAACCAAGGGTTTGACGGGCAGTTTCTCCCAGCTTTTCTTGCAGAAATTTAATGTCTGGGGTCGCTACTTCAATGGCGTCGAAAAACAAATCACATATGACGGCGTTGAAGACGATGCGTTCAAAGATATCTATTTATCGCCCAGCGGAAACCATGCAGTCGCATTCCAGTGCAAACCACCTGCTAAAAGTTCCGCTTTTTTCATTGATTCGAGCCCGGAAGACCAGTTCCCACCTAAGCTCATTCGTGAGCACTACCTTAGGGCCGGGGATGACATGGAGCACACAAGGCCCCGTCTCTTTGACCTTGCTAACGACACCGAGATCTTTGTGGACGACATATTATTCCAGAACGCATACGCTCTAACCCACGTCGGCTGGTCCAAAGACAGTCAAAAGTATCGCTTCATATTCAACAAGCGCGGCCACCAGCACTTGAGACTCCTGGAAATAGACATTGATGGCACTGTATCTATACTGGTACAGGAGCAGAGTGAAACATTTATCGATTACAACCAAAAAATGTACTACAAACTTCTGGCGTCGACAAACGAGCTTCTCTGGGCAAGTGAGCGAGACGGCTGGAATCATCTGTACCTGTTCAACCTCGACGATGGTGTTTTGAAGAACCAGGTTACCAACGGATCCTGGGTTGTGCGTTCAGTCGAGCATATTGACGAGGAAAACCGCCGCATTTGGTTCAAGGGCCTTGGGATGGTGCCTGAACAAGATCCGTATTACGCTCACCTGGCGTGCGTTTCTTTCGAAGGATCTGGCCTACGGATCATAACGAAGGGAGATGGCACCCACACCTGGAGCTGGGGACCAAATAGACGGCTCATTGTCGACACCTGGTCGCGAGTTGACTGCATACCTCAAAGCTCAGTTCGGGAAGCGGTCACAGGAAAAGAGGCCGTTTCCCTACGCTCGGAGTCCCTTAGTCCGGCTTTGGAACGAACTTGGGGCCGGCCTGAGAGGTTCTTCGCCTTTGGACGCGATGCAAAGACGAAGATCTATGGAATCATCATCTGCCCAAATCACTTTGACGAATCTCAAAGGTACCCTATAATTGAATACATTTACGCAGGGCCGCAAGGGTTCTGTACTCCCAAAGCCTTCAAGGATCTCAGTCGCCTTCGTCGGGTCGCCGATCAAGGCTACATTGTAGTATGCGCTGATGGCATGGGTACCAATTGGCGGTCCAAAGCTTTTCATGATTTTTGCTACAAGGACCTGAAAGACGGCGGTTTTGCTGATCGAATTGCGTGGATTCGGGCAGCCGCTAAATCGCGACCTTGGATGGATCTCACCCGCGTAGGATGTTATGGGAGTTCAGCCGGAGGTCAAAACGCAGCTACGGCGGTAATGCATCACAGTGACTTCTATAAGGCTGCTTCGTCAATGGCGGGCTGTCACGACAACCGCATGGGACAGTTATTATGGAGCGAGATGTGGATGGGCTACCCTGTGGATAGTAGCTACGAGCAATCCTCCAACATAACGCATGCGCACAGGCTGGGTGCGGCATTAATGTTGGTAGTAGGCGGGCTTGATAACAACGTCGATCCAGCTACGACGTTACGCTTAGCGGACGCTCTTATCAAGGCGGACAAAGACTTCGACATGGTGTTTGTGCCGAGTGGTACGCACTACGTGGACGAAATGCCTTTTGTAATGCGAAAGCAGGACGCGTTTTTCCGGAGGCATTTGCAAGAGGGGTCGTTACGGTAGCAGAGCTGCCTGGCACCTGGCAGCAGATGAGCTTCGTATGCGTTAGAGTTGGTAAATTCTCAGAGGGCGCTTGCTTTTCGGCATACAATTGACTCGCAGCCAACGTAATTGTTCGAATCGATATATACAGTCGAAGTAAAGCTCTGTACAAGTCTAAAACCTACCGAAGAGTCTCAGGATAAGGTCTTTGACTCGGCGACAAATCAATGCCAAAGATATAATAGTTCACTCCTGTTCAATCGACAACCCCCATCCTCTTCAACTCTTCATGGCATTCACTTGCATAGAGAAGCTTGTGATCAATCGCGAATGCGGGTTGCCACCGAACAAGGTCCATTCGCCGATGCCCTTCATCTCCACAAGTCGGCAAAGGTAGAGGGCAGCCCGCATCATCATCTTTCTCGCGCAAGAACTCCAAAAAGTTCCACCATGTCGCACGAAGCGCGGGGAGGTCCCGATGGTCATAGCGTGTGTGGCACGCATGCCATAGCCATGCTTTCACCAAGGACGTGTACGAGCGCAAAGGACGGATCTCGGGAGATAGAGAAACGGGATGTTGTAGTCTATCGTTGCCGAAAAAGGAGTGGCCGTTGACTTGACGACATTGCAAACCGGCCAGCGTGCAGTCGAGGACTTGTATGTCCACAGCAGGCATCTCTCGCATCGGCTCTGTGTCGTCAGGCGTGTTGAGAATATCTGGCCCAAGTGAGATGATGGACAGAACCCTCATGGCTGGCAGTCGCTGAATATCAAGGCTCAGAATTAGGTCCTCGAAACTCATTGGAACCTCGCCGAGACCGACGCTCCGGACGCGACGACGGTCTAGCCCAATGAAAGGGTCGAGAACCTCGCTGTTGTCGTCGACGTTGCCCTGATAAGCCAGAGATGGTGTCCAGGTATCCAGGACAGCGAAAACATCTGTCTCGTAGCAAATGTAGGGCGTATCAAATTGCACAGTCAATGAACGCTGTACACCAGGTAGCCTGAAATGTTGTTGACGCTCGCATTGGACCATACGAGAGAGCCAGATCGCTCGAGCCTCACGATTGGTGTGAAGAGGAGGGAAGACTGAACTTGTGCGTGGCTGAACAGCGTAGCGAAAGTCATGTACCGCAGATCCACGCGTTTCCTGCTGTATCTCTTTGCGCAGCATGCGGCGGTACCAGGTGGTTCGACGAGGAACAAGGCTTATAATTCGGGGAGGCGGTGGCACATATAACCAAATAGTCAGTCGCAGCTCAAATGGTAAGCGTGAAAATGGAGGGAATTGGTTGGGGAGCTCCATCTCTACCTGGTCGACTGAGAGAAGGAACTATGAAACACGCAGAGAGGTGTGCCATTTTGGCAGGAATATGACCATGAAGCGATTGTCGTGCGTCTTCGACTTGTTGGGTCAAAGAAAGCGTGGGTCCAGTCCGTAGGTGATGCTGCTATGCAATGCAACCACACGTTGACGTAGGATTTAGTTATTAAAATGGCATCGGCGCGTTTTTATTTATCTAGGCGAGAAATATCTGATATGATATACTTAAAATAGTCGTAATCTTAAGTCTTATCCATTTCCTGATTATGGTCGCGTGGGAAGCTGCCGAAGCTGTTAGAGTGTGGCTTTAACATTGCGCATCAAAGGGCCAGAAGATGGGTCACAATGTGAACAATAATTGGGTCAACACTTATATGCAGTGCCAGCTGTTTTCGCCGAAAGCTGCATTGGAATCAGAAGGACCATTCATGCATCGGCAGAAACGGACCCCAAGTTCTTGGCTCTCATCTCCACGCATATCAAGCAGGACGGTCAAACCGAGGTGACGTGCACTGGGCGGCTACGGAAGACCACGCCTCAAGCCGTTTATTTCTTGGGAGTGTTTGTCATTCCGAGGGAGAGAGCCTTCAGACTCGCCTTGTCGAAGTTGCCTGAGAAGAACTAGCAGCCCTCTGCCCCCTCTCCACGAAGACTCGACTATATTTGCATGGAAACCTCTTACCAATCGCGCGTCCTTATTAAAATACCAGCAAAAAAGTGCGACCATAGGGTGTGCTTACTCTCGGCTGCTTGGAAGGGTCGGCGTATGCGCAAGTCTGTCAATGCCGTCTGGGACTTCTGTAACTAACGAGATTACGTCTCTAGGGGCTTGAACGCAGATGAGCAGGCTGTTGTGGCGAGAGGCGTTTCCAACACGACAGTCTGTACCGGTACGGTGAGTCGAGGAGCTACCGGTTCCGGCGACATCACCGTAGCGACGGACTCTGTACTCCAGGGTCAGATCAATGACCCGGAATTCTACTTGAAGTTCAACGTAGTTAGGATTGGTGAGTGGCTGCTGTGATGCTAATTGGTTTTGTCAGGAATTATGGTCAAGCTCGGTCAATTACTGACACCAGCCTCGGAGCAGAAGCTCTTTTGTCTGTGCAGGCTACGCGAATTCTTTCGGATATTCTTCAGGAAAACAACCATTTGCTATCGAATCTAGACATCGAGCCTTTTTTTAAGACCCACGCACCAAAGACACTACAGTAGTTGCAGCTCTCAATGACATCTTGCCGCGGATCACCGTGCTGTCCGCCACAGTTCCCGAAGCTAAAGTACTTCTTGAGGAAGCTGGGGTGCATTTCGAATTTCCTAAGAGTATCGAAGACGTAAAAGGCTTGGCGAAGTCTCTTCGAACCCTAGGTTCAGAATATGTGATCATCAAGAGAGAAGAGCATTGTGAGAGAATGGCAACTCTTCATTATGTTCTGTGCGATAAATAAGGGACTAGCATGGTGACTTCTCGATTCAAGAACCCTAATGAAATCTACAGCACAAGCCATCTTATTCCTCGTGAGTTATCATCGATGTGTATTCCCCAAAACACCCGAGTTCGTCCTGACGGTTGATCAACAAGCAACGATCGCGGCATACATGGCAACTGGACTAAGTATCCCAGACGCTGTATCAGCCGGGTATCAGTGCATTGGGAAAATGCTAGAGAGGTCAGGGTCATTACAATAGGTGTTGTTTGCGTTACGCAAAGGCGGCAACTAGGCGCTCGAGGTTGCACACGACCAAAACACTGGAGTACCAGTCGAAGTGAGGGATTCCCTGACATGGTGGGCTTTAATCAGGGGACGACATCCTGTGTAGTGCGATTTCGGGACATCCGGCGGCAATATCCCTCGGTAAGGCACACTACTCGGAGCATACTTGGGTGTTGGGGGGCGTAAGATTGGCAAAATCATATCAGTGAACACATCACGGCAAGGATGCTGCCACTCGACCCGGGGTTAGGTAAAGGCAAAAGGCAGGGTCTGCGGAGTTTTCATCCGGCCATTTCGACCCACAAGCTTCAGATTGCCCACTTACACCATGATTTGCGCTCTGGCTCACAGGTTTTGTTCCCGGGATCCGTGGCATAAGGATCATGTTTTGCCGCGCTCCGGCTTCTTGAGAAAAGCCAAAGGATTTGTAAGAGTACAAACCATGCTCTCTCACTTCGCCTACTTCCATCCACTCTAAATACAACTCGAGTGAGCTTCGATAACATCATGTTTACAGTTTTATGCAACAAAAGGTGCGGTGCTTGCCTGTTGCTTGCATGCTGGGGTGGGCAGCTTATGCCGTTGGACGTGAACTGTTTGTTGGCTGTGACATCCAATCCCTAAAGTTCAATTCTACACGTGGACCAATCCTGTCAGAAAATGGAAAAATCTTCAATGAAAACAGATGCTGGTCTCGGCGTAATGGATCGCAAAACTGGAGAGGCTACGTATCTCCCTATCAAGCCCGGAATCATAGTCCTCGGATATTGCAACGTTCTGACCTGATACTCAGCACACTTGCAGAGCACAGACCAACTGCGGTATTCTGCGAAGACGTGCTGTTACAGTGATTGCTCTACACTGCGACGATGAAGCCTGCCACGTCATGGTTGATCAGCTCTTGTTTGTCTTGTTAGCCTTGAGCTGGATCTGTAGCAGCATCTTGTTTGCCTGGTCTCTGGCCTTCTCCACCTGCTTCTTGCTTTCTATTATGACAGCCCTCTGTTTCCATGCCGGCAGATGCATCAAGGCCAATCTATCCGTGGCCCGTAGACTCGCCAGCTGCGTCTGAAAGACCGCATCCCTTTTTACAATCCTCTTGGCGTTGCGTGCGGACGAATCTCTCGGAGCCTCATTTTTATCCATGTTTGGATGCTGGAACGCCGACTGCTCAGGTTTGTGGGGCGCCTGCAGCATCCTTGGGCGATGGGCATTTGCTCGCCACGGCGTCCGGCGACTCCAGGATTTTCCCCGAAGTCAGGCGGACCGATTCTTCCTTGACGAGCACTGCCGTGGCCATTAGGTCGTGTGCTTGGTCGATAGTGTCTTCTGAGTCCATCTGGTAGAAATCGCGGTACTCGGAGCCTTGCTTGTGAATATCAACCTTGTAATGGCCCTTTCCCACCATGTGCTGCTGCGCCGCTTGTAAGGTCTGTCACGGAGAACTATAGTATAGACATTCAAAGTAGCTAAGAACCACGAGGTAGAGGTACTAAATAAAGGTCTCGGGGTCAACCATCAATCTACTTTCGTCTAGGATGAGGAAGCTGTGCTTCTTAGTCATGTGCTCGAGGCTCTTGTCGAAGCCGACGGCGTAGGATTTGCAAAAGAGATATTGCCGAGGATCAAACGGCTTTTGCGGTTTTCTCGGTGCGTCGAACTCGTCATCTTGAACGCCTTGATTCGAGGCAGTCTCGTAGCTTGCGTTGTCGTCTTGAGGCCCCGTCTCGGCCGACGTCGAGTCCGTGGTTGAGTCTGCGTCCACAAGGTCGAGTGTCACGAGCTTTTGCAAACTCGCTTCGGCATCCAAGCTTTGGCTTAGTTCACAGGCCTCCGCCATCATACTGAAAGGTTCCGTCGCTGCGATGAAATGGCAGATAATTATCCAAGGGTCAAGGCTGAGCGAGGAGAACGTTGGGTCGGTGGTGAGTACATATGGGTTGTTCCAGTCTGGACGTGTGATGACTGCATATACAGGCCTACTTCTTGGTCAAGCCCGATACGACTTAAACTCGACGAAGAATATGGGCTCCGTGAGAGGATGGGGCGTGGCGCAAATCTTCGCAAGGAGTAGAGTGATCAGTCACATAACATTTCACTTCATTTCACTCATTCAGGTTGGTTCTATTCTTTTCCCGACTACATACGAAGCCATGATACTATATGGCGACTACCGGTGTCAGCGATTGCCTAAACCTCAAGCTAGCTATGGAGGCAATCCCCAGAATCATAGAGTGGACACTTTCCGACTGCCGCCCCGTCACCGAATCCTTGGGACGGCGGAGCGCGATGGTCCTTGGCCCACTGCTCGAACTTATGGCTACATTGAAGTGAGCGCCTCCCTTGGCAACCCAATGGAACAGCAGCAGCAGTCAACTTACCTTGTCAAAGTCGCGGCACCCGTGCAGAACATCGCCGAAAGCTCGGATCACGAAATCCTTGGGACTGTACTGGAGCCCAATCGGTGTAATATTTGACGAGCACATCATTTACTGCCGCAGGGCATGAATGCAGTGATCCACGGAGTCTATGCCCAAATTCCCGCCAACGTCTCTCAGCATCGAATACTCTTTACGAAAAGGCACTCTTAGCCCAAGTTCAAGGCCTGTGCGGAAAGAACGAAGCCAGGCGACAACGTGAGCTTGGCGGAATATCCGATTGCAACAGCTGGAACTCGTCATTTGCGGCGTGAGAAGTGCAAGTCCCAAATTTCACTTCATTTCAGAGATGTCGAATATTACTTGAGGACCTGAGCGCCTACAAGTACGCTTAAATAACGGAATGTACTTAACTTTTCGGCTAGGATGAGGCTTTCGGCAGTGGACTGAGCCAAGAATGTCAAATATACACTTTGAGGCCTGGTCGTGCCAAATGACTCTTCATATCGCTCATGGCAAGACCCAGTGCTCCCGGCGTGGACATCTACATCAAGTGTGATTAATCCTGTGGCATTGAAGGTCACACGCCCCTTGAGGGTATAAGACGACGCATGCGACATCCCACTTCGCGTCTTTCAGGCATCGAATACGAAGCACTGAACGTCACTTTATTTGTTTGGTAGCGCTCGGTAGCTGCTTTAAGACGGAGGTGCCCGCCTTACTACCTTGGACGATCCTACATAACTTTCCGACATCTCCACTTCAATCTTGCCAAACCCAGACTGCACCACGTCTACGCGCTCATCATGACCCGCAACATTTTAAAGAAACTGCGCCTGATCGTTACCCCCAGACTGCTCACCATCATCCACCAGGAAATGATGCCTCCCCGAGGCACTTCAGCCCGCGGATTATTCGACCGCTTCTATGGCAGCGGCGGACATGCCCTGAGTTCCCAAATGTATTGTTTGACTTTTGATCCCGTCCTTGTGCCCCTTTCCCTCATTCCACTCGAGTTTTACCCGCCAACTCTGCTTCACGTGTTGCCAAATCCAAGCGACCCAGGCTTTCCTGAACAGGCTCTGGGATTAGTTTTGCTACTCGACCAAGTCACGCGGTTAGTACTCAGAGGGCACAACAAGCGATGGACGTACGGGTTCTTTGACCTACTCGCTCTGCGACTGGTCAAGGACTTGGATGCCTTACCCAAAGAGCTTCAGCCTTTTGAAAGATGGCCGGACTACAGCTGGGAAGATGCCACACTGCGAAGGGGAATTTTCACCTTGCCCTTTCTTCACACGGATTCGAACCGCGACAGCCACTGGCGAGCGCAAGAACTCACGGAACGCATTCGAAGGGACGCCGAGGTCCATTTCGGCCGGCAAGATGTCGCTCGAACAGACCCTCGCGCGACCTTGGAGCGCGATACAGGCGCGCTTCCCCGTCTTGTTGGGGCCGACAGCCCAATGCCGCCCGCCTACTACACGTGCAGTTTCGATGGATACTTCTTCTTTGACTGTCAGACCAATAGAGCACACTTCCCGGCCCTTGCAAAATTTGGCAGATACCCGTGGTTGAACGCACCGCTGGGCCGTTTTGATACTTTGGAAGAAGAGCGGTTCCTTGAGTCAATCGGAGACTTTGCCCGCATGGATACCGATACAGCGGCTGATATACGAAGGGACGTGGAAAACAAGCACTGGCGTCCGTTGGAACATTGTCCTCCACAGCACGAAAACTACCAGACACGTGCATGACTGTCACGGGGACAGGCCGGGAAAACTGACGGTTGGAACGGAGGTTAGCAAAGGTTGTACAGTTCGCATTGGCAAAAAATTGAAGGGGCTATCCCGGCGCCGCCAACCGGGATCGGGACGTGAAAGAGGGAAATCGTCGCGCGGCGCGTAACAAAGGTCATTGCACGGGCTTCAACGGCCTGACTACGACTCATAAGGATGAGTTGGAGTTCACCGTCGGGGAACCCTAGGAAAAACCCTAAGATGGCTGAAGATCCACCAAGCGCCTTGCCCTGGGGTTCGCCCATGACGCGACCTCTAAGTCCCGGCTGAGGGACGAGATAGCATTCCCAATCAGCAGCGTCTGAAGTGCCGGAATGTTCACTCGACGGTCTGGTAGCGGACACCAGTAGCCCCCGACAGTACCTTATATATAGATATGTATTATAGGGCTCGTGCTCCCATTGCTCCTCCAACGCTCCCACGCACTCAAACAGAGAAAATAGAGACATAGATCCGCTAACAGTCGGCCGAGCTTAAAGTCCAGTATTGGAGAACTCCATACAACGACTCAAAGCTACATTATATCCTCCCAAAACTATTCAGAACTTCATACCGGGGCAGCGTGTCAGGTTGCAAGCATACTTCGGCACGAGGCTAGAATCGTCAAACCGCGTTAGCAAACAAACGCCACGCTATTCAATGATCGAGCATTAGAGTAGTTGGTGGGACTCACAGACTCAACGGGCCTATTTGTCTTTAATATGTTTATTGACAGTTTGTTGCGCCTCGTTGTTGGATTCGACGGCCTCGTTTTTGTTTTTTACCTTCTCGATCCTCGAGACAATTATGATATGAGTCCGCTCATTTTTCTTTGCCTGAAATTTGTTCCCGGACCATGCTTCGGTATGATCAAGAACCAGTTGATCCTTTTCGTCAGGAATGGTCCCTCCGGCTTTGTTCTCAAGTCAGGCGATCGGCGTCTAGCTTTATTTCGTATTAAATGAGTACGTGGTAAAGACCTGATTTGATAGAAGCAATTCTCGGAAATGCTGAGGGTTTCGGAAAGTTCCTTGTATTCTGGTCAAGTCTTTACGACGAGGCCCAGGGATGGACTACCCTTTAAATCGGAGTCGACCATTATTTTTGTGAAGCTTTATGTTCTTGCTCAGGGGAGCTAAGCTTGGGCCGGTAACCTCAACATGGGCGTATAAGGAAGATAATCAGTTGTCACTTGTCGATGCGCAGGCTCACACAGGGATCCTAATCTTCCCATTAGTGAAAAACTGCAGCGCACAGCCCACACCTAGTTTTGCTGCATATGCTGTTAGTAGTAAAGTAGTAATATACTAAGATACAGAATTCTCAAGTTCCGAGATAAATACAGAAGTACGAAAGCAACGCCCTTCTTCCTCTGCCGCGCACGATCTTAATTGGTCGCAAAAACAGGCATTTTCTAGGCAGAAGCTCGTAGGAGCAGGATGCTGCTTACCAACGACCTACTTACTTAGGGACCTTCCGGTAATATCACGATATGCATGCAGGAAGCTATTCGTGGGCTTTCCCTGTGGGGCCGACTAAGGGAATCTCGGCAACGACTGATCCGTCGAAATGAGCACCTTCTGAATAGAGACTCGCAGGAGCAGGATGCTGCTTACCAACGACCTACTTACTTAGGGACATTTCGGTATCATCACGCTATGCATGCAGGAAGCTATTCGTAGGCTTCTCCTGTGGGGCCGACTAAGGGAATCTCGGCAGCGATTAATCCTTCCCGGTCCATGAGGGAATAATCAATCACGTTATACACCGCGAATGCGACTCACACTCTGCAGGGCAACGCCACGACACTGGCCCCCTTAGCCCCCCCGACCGTTAAGCGCGTACGATAAAACCAACAGGCGCATATACATCAAACTCCCACCTCAGGATGTCTTAGTACCCTTCCGACAGAGACTGGCAACAGAGAGTCACGGCTTGAGGTCGCAGTAAAGAAAAAGACTTAACGCCGCCTGTGACTAATAGATAGCGGATCACAGGATCTCTAAACTAGTGCGCCTTCCGGTCTCCGATCTCTCTTATAAGTGGCGCGTTGAAGATATGTAAGTTGTCCTTATTCTTCAAGCTACTATAGGAGACACTTAATTATAGTTGTACTGACAAATTCTCCAAGAGCTGAAGACTGTTCAGATAATGGCAGATACTTTCTATCTATTCTCTAGCCTTTCAGCAGAGCTCCGCAGTCAGGTTTGGCAAGACGCCTTACCAGAGAAGTTCGATCAGGCTCTGTACTGCTATAAGAAGGGTTGCTGGTGCCCTCGACGTCTCACAGAAGTAGACGAAGACTATGACGCAGAGAACGATCAGCTCAATCTCAACTTCGAATTCTGTCACGACTTGCTGGACTATATAGAAGTTGAAGTACCACTGTTTTTCGTCAGTCGCGAAGCTCGCGGTGTCGCTTTGGCTTGGATTCACCAGCAGAACATTCAGATACGCTTCCAAAAGGACAGACAGTCACTTGTTTTTCTACGCCAGTTTAATCCTATGCACGATACGATATTTATTCCATTTGACCGATGGAATGAATTCCTATGCGAGCCTTTCGATCGACAATTTGAGCCGGATCTAGTTCAAAAACATGTCAACTGTCCAGCTCCAGCCTTTACCCGAATTGCAATCCCTGAAACGCTTCTCCAGGATGAGGCCGACTTATTCTGTGATGTTTTCCACTGGTACTCTAGTCTGGAAACGTTATTTATCGTCTTGGGTACCGCGTCAAATGTACTTTTTAACGTCAACGGCTTGAAAGTGCAGCGACGGTGGGAACTGGAAAACACCCCCGGTCCTACATTCATCTGGCAAAATAACCGCAGTAGCTTTCGGTCGAGCGAGATTAAGTATATCGAGAACAGCAAGTTGGAGAAGCTATTAAAGAAGGCTAGTAACGACTTAAGCAAACAGCTTATAAAGACTAAGAAGCTTACCTTCGAGATTAAGGCTGCCTCTGCCGTTAGAAAGTAAATATTTTCTTATCTTAAGGTTTCCGCTGAATTTTTAGACACCTAAGACAATATGCTCTGCAGTCTACTCCTTTAATACTTTATTTCCCGCCCTATGCCCGGCCGTAAATACAGGTTTATAAACTATTCTACCTAGAATTTTAGGAGTCTCTTACTAGATATAACTATACTATACGATTAATGGATTAAAATCGTCTTAATATATAATCTACTAGTCCCTTAAAAGTTAGAAAAAGAACTATTTCTCCGTTATTAATAGTATCTAGCAGCTCTTATTAATTAATATATCTTTAAATGCTAAATTATATCCTACGCTTAATCGTATATACCCTTATAATTCTTATATTCCCTAAGATAGATAATAGACTATATTTAGCGCTAGGATAGCAATAATACCTGTTTATTCCTCTTGTATATAGCCCTTAATAATAAGGACAGTCTAAGTATTTTAAAAATATTAAGTAAGTTAACTAATAACTTATAGCTCTCTATTTTATATATGGCTATTAAGTAACTTAACTTAAGACCCGCGCAACTATTAGGCACTGCTTCAGACTAATTGCAACTGCAATACTCCTTAGCCGCTTTCCCTCTCATACTATTTAATACTACTATAGCGAAGCATACTCGGCTATATAGTCTCGAGTCTCTTAATACTAATATAGATAGAAACTTATATATTAGATAAAAGCTATATCTAGTTTTCTTAAAGCTAGAAGAGTATATATTAACCGTTAATAGCTTAAAGATCGGCTAGAAGTTATTAAAAAAGTAGATAAAAACTAGGAGATATAATATATTATTACTCTTCTAGAAAAGTATAAATTTAAACTATTAGTATTAGCCTTATTAAATTATACTTTCGTTTTGATTATAGCTATATTAGATTTATAAACCTTAATAGGATCCTATACTCTTATATCAGTCACGCGGCGTCCTTTAAACGGCGTCCGTGTAGTTCGGCGCGCATCAATTGCCCCCGAGATATAGGTACATGTAATCCTTGTCCGGATTACCAGGGAGCGTTATTGCCATCATATCTCTTGACCTCGTCGGCATTCTCGTAACCCTTGACAAAGACCTTGGGTAGCTGCCCATTGTACTTTTGTCCTTCAACGAGGAGGATGTCGAGCGAGGCCTTAGCACCCTCTTCGGGCGTCAGGTCGGCCTTGTCGCCGCCGCCCAGGGCCGTCTTCATCCACTGCAGTAAAACAGACGAGTCAGTCTTTGGGGAGGCAGCGGCCTTGCAGAAGAAAAAGGATGAAAACGCACGCCGGGGCACAGGGCGATGAAGCTAAAGCCCTCCTTTTCGTGGTCGAGGGCGTATTGGACCGTCAGCGCGTTCATGGCGGCCTTTGTGATTTTGTAGGCGGGCGCGGGGAAGTAGTGGACCTTGGGGGCGAGCGTGGTCGAGCCAAAGGTGGTGGAGCTTTGACTCTTTTGTCAATACACCGCAGATTTCATCCCAAGGTTGCCTTTGACAGGGGACAGCTTGTTGGACTCACATGTTGGCCACCTTTTTCAGGTTGCCCTTTTGCAGGAGCGGCAAAAAGCCCTGCGTGACCCAGTGGACGCCGAGCACGTTAGACCTAAAGCTCTCCTCAAGGTTTTCCCTACAAAGCAAAAGACACAGGCAACATTGTCAGCCAAGCCGGGTCATGACATTACTGACTTTGATTCTTGGAGAATTGCAAAGGGAGGGGAAAAAACGTACATGGACTTTACTCCGTCAAACGCGTACTGGCAGATGGCGGCATTGTTGATCAAGACATCAAGCCCCTTGCCCTGGAGCTCGGCCTCGACTTCGGCGGCGGCCTGCTTGATGGAGTCGTGGCTGGCGACGTCGAGCTTAACGACGACGACGCGGCCCGAGGTGCTGCTAACCAGCTCGTCGAGGTCGGACGAGGGAGAGCGCGTCGTGGCAAAGACCTTAGCCACCTCGGCGGCGGGACGGGCGACGAGTTCGCGCGTTAGTGCCAGACCGAAGCCTCGCGAGGCGCCAGTGATGAGGAATGAGGCCATGTTATATTGCTCGAATGGGTGATTTGGAAATGTCAATTGTGAATATCTCGAGAGAAGCAACGTTGTTGCTCTAGCGTGTGTATGTGTTCCTGAACGAGTATCGACAATAGTGTAGAGAAGCCGAGGAGTCTGGTGTCGAGGCAGGTGTTGCTGCCTTTTATCAAGACCGTCTCGCGACTCAACCCCATTACGACGATGCAACAACTAGGAGCAAATCCATGGGTGTATGAGGCTCAGCCGTGCCAAATGGAATTTGTAAGCATGATGCCGCCCTTGGCTGCCCTGGCGAGCGAGCAAGGAGCTTTCGGCCAAAAACGTCGTACCCCTTCGGCTGCTCGACGTTGGCTCCTGCTCTGGCGAGTGGCATTTGTAAGCCTACCCTCCGGTCTCCCCTTTGAACTTGTGATTGCTAGGTGCTTGGGTGTTGGCAGGTAGGTGGTACGATGAGCAGGCGGAGAGGGGACGTGACTCTATGCCTGTAATGAAGACGCAAACACTCCATGTCCGCCCTTTCAACGATGGAACTTGTCGAGATTGGCAATCCAGGCTGAATCAGTGCACAATGCTATACCGGCGGGGAATGCTGATCATCGAATAACGACGCTCTCTGGTGGCACAAAGGTTCCTAGTCCCGGCTTTACCCTATATATAATATATTTATTATTATAATACGGTTTAATATTATAATCTAATTAAAATATCTTAAATCCTCCCTTATTATAATATTAAAGCGCTAATAGCCTAAATAGTTAAAATTAATTTAAAGTATACCGCCTATATATATTTATATAATATATATAAGAATATAAATCGCCTTACCCTTATTATACCTTTAATATATTTATAGCTTTAGATTATTACTCCTAAAGCTATTAAAGTAGCTAAGCTTTTATCTTTTATATCCTCCTTACCGGACTTTATAAATATATTTAGTTTATTATTAATATAATATTATATTAATTATATTTAGCTTAATAATAAATTAATTAAGCTAGGCTAGAAAGCTATAAATACTATTTAGGAGTTCTATTATAATATTAACGCTATTATTTTAATTTTATATTATTAATATATTATTACTATTTTAAACCTTTTATCTTTAATACCTACCCTTATAGTATTTTTATTATATAGGTAAGGCGATAATACCTTATTATTAATCTTTTAGGATATTATTATTATAATAAAGAATATAGTTAATCTCTTTAAGGAGATTTAAAATAAATTACGCTTATTTTAATTTACTTTTAGTATCTTAGCGGCCTACCTTTATAATAAGGGCGCTATAATAGAGGATTATCTTTAGGATAAGAAGGTAGAGATAGAAAATATTAAGGGGGGGGGGGGGTTAAAGGATATAGAGTAATTAAAATAGCTTTACCGCTCCTATAAAAAAAACGCCCTATTAGCGCTAGGCCTATAGGCTAGAAGATTAAAATCTTAATTCCTTACTTTATTAGACTAATATAGCCACCCGGCTAACTAACTACCCCCCCTACTTAACCGTATTATCGCGTTATAACTATATTATTTATAATAGACTAGCCTTAATACGTCTATATATAAGTATTTAATTAAAGATCTATAAACTTAAGGAGGGAGGTAGTATAGCTCCGCCTTACTATTAGTATAGCTATTTAAAGGGCTTAATTAATATATTTATATAATCTATAATACCTTAAACCTAAGTATAGCTTAAGTCTATAATATACCCTACCGGCCTTAATCTAAAGATTACTTAAAGCGTATTAGCTATTAGCTATATCTAATATACTTTTAATCGGCTTATTAATTAAAAGTATAATAATACCTTACTAGCTATTACCTAAATATATATCGTTAGTTTCTTAAAGGTATATTAGGCCTTTTTAAGGCTTAATCCGTCCTTAAATTTTTTTTCCTTTTTTTTCTTTTTAAAATATAGCGCGCTTAATAAGTTTTCTTCCTTCTTTATATTATTACTAACTCGCGCCCGCGCTACCTCCTTTTCGCGTTTAAATAAAAAACTAAAAAAAAAGCCTTTATTTTATTTTCTATTTAAAAAATATCTTTTATCCCCTTTTAGATATTTAATAATATTTTAATCCTTAACCTTATATTACTTAAGCTTTAACGCGCTATAAGCTTTTATATTATTAAGGGTAATAATAATAATAATAATTTTATTAGCCTAAAAGAGATTAAATATTATTATATTTTATATTTAAAAGACCTAATCGAGAAGGGCGCTATAATATATAAGTATAATAAATATAGTTTAATATATAATATTTATTATATAAATAAAAGAAAATATTCTTAAGAAAAATACCTTTTTATTATTAACTTATATATTTATTATTAAATTTATAATATAAAGAGAATAATATATTTTAATTATATTATTAAATATCTAGCTTAAGCCTATTTAATAGGTACTTCTATATATTACGCTATCCTATTTATATAATATCGTATTATTAATAAGTATCTTATTATTATAATAAAGGCTATATATATCTAGCCGCGCCCGGTTTAATCTATTTTTACCCCCGCTTTAAAATTCTCGCTTTTACCTACTAAAGCTATTATATCCTTAATTTCCTATTTAGGTAATACCCTTATCCTCGCCGGCTAGTAAATAATAATAACTATACCTACTTATAGTAGTAATAGCCTTATAGGCTACTTTATACTAGCCTAAAGCGCTATATAATAATAGCTTAATAGATTAATAGTTAGCTTATAGGGTTTTATAACCTATTATAAATAAGCCCTTTAATAATAAGAGGCTAATTAGCGCGAGATTATAGTATATATAAATAATAACTATAATAAATATTATAATTTTAATAAAGCTATAATAGGTATATTATCGTATATTAGCGCTATAATTATACCGCTTAACTTAAACTTAATTAGCTATAACTTATTTAATAATAAGAATAAAAATAAAGGAAAAAAGGGAAATAAGGGAAATTAAAGGAATAATTAGCTTTAAGCGGCTTTAGGGTATATCTAAAGTATATATTACCTAAGGGTTATTTTTCTATTTATTAATAGCTTAAAAGAGGCCCCTATAGAATTAATATTTTATAGCTTTAGGCCTATTATATATCGAAATATCTCTTTATTATTACTTAAAATATATAATTACCTTTATATTAAGTAATAATTTAAGCGGCTTTTAGGTTAAAGTAATAAAACCTTTCTATTTAATTAAAATATTATAGCGCTTACTATAACTATATATATTTTTAATAATAAAGATATCCTTTATTTTATATTTATTAAGGCTAGGTTTACTATTATTAATCTATAGCTATAGCTTTAGCCTAATATTAGCTAGGGCTTAGCTAGGTAATATATTATCTACTATATATTTAACCTAATTAATATAAAATATTATATAGATATTATAGGGAGTATTTAATATAATATTTAATAGGTTTAATATTATAATTATTTAAAACTTTATTATAAAGTTATTTAATTTCTAATATAAGCGGTTTATCTTTATATTCTTTATATCTAGCTATATATAATTACCTACCTAAAAACGCTTAGCTAGGCGCTAGGATATATTAATTATATCCTATTACTCTTTTTAAGGTTAAGTAATAATAGACTATATAATTTCTATTCCTTTATAAAGATATTATATAAATACTATACCCTATAAGGGTCTTCGACCTATAGGTAGCCTAGGCTTTAGGCCTAGGCCGGTTATATATAGAGAGGGCTATAATAACCCTTAAAGAGCGGAGTAATATATATAAAGGTACTCTCTCTTTTCTTTTTCTCTTTATAGTTTAATATACTATTATTATAATAGGTATCTAGCTAGACCTTTACCTACCCTATAATATATTAAACTATTACCTTTACGATAATAAGAGACTTATTAATAATAAAAAGTATAGCCTTATTAATATAAATATAACGAAATATATAAATATTAATAGATAATATATCTAAGCTCCTTATAGTACTTAAAGCTATAATATAGAACCCTATATAATATAATAAAATACGATATATCTTATAGCTATAGGATATTATCCCTTTAGGGCTACTTATAGCCTTAATAATAGTATTTCTTAATATAATATTAGCCTTAAAGTAAAAGCCGCTTTTTTAGCTAAAATAAAATAGGAAGCTAGAATCTTTTTACTTTTTCTTTAGCTATTTATAAATAAAATATATAATAGATAAATAGTTAGGCCTTAATAGCGGTCTAGATATTCTTTAGTATATACTCTTCTATACCCTTTTAAAGACCTATATATATTATATTGCGGCTTTTTAAGAAAGTAGCGGCCTTAAAGGAGCGCGGTAGCTTAAAGTATTTTTCGATTACCTTATATATTACTTCGGTAATATTTAGGAATAAGAAAAGGTATAGGATAAATTATAATCCTTTTAATAGAAAGATAGCTAACCCTTTAGTAATTTCTTCCTTAAGCTTAAAGAGATACTTATTTATATTATTAATATAGCTATATAGGATAATAATATTAAACTTACCTAACTATAGAATAATATCTCCTTATAGCTTTAGGAGCTTTTTATCCCTATTTAAATATTAGCTAATTATTTTACTTATATAGCCCGGCTTATTTAAATTATTTAAGGTTTTAAATAAATATTATATTTCTTAGCGCTATATAAATAGGCCGGTAAATAGAAACTAGCCGATTTTATTTTAAGGTTTATTAGCTTATTACCCCTTATTATAAATACTAATAGTAATATATTTATAAAGTCTACCTACCTTCCTAAAGGATATAGCTATAAGCCGCGGAATAATAAGCTAATTAAAGGCTTACTTAAAGTAATAATAGTATTTAAGCTATTAAAAGGTAAATATATAAAGTAAGTTATAAATAATAAGATTAAGAAGTATAAAGCCTCTAGCTATTATTTCTATTATAGAAATAGTAATTATAGGATTATAGCCTACCCCTACCTTTTTAATATCCTATTAATAGGAATATAAATAACGCGCTTTATATCTATCTTTAAATTAAGGTCTAAAGATAATAACTTTAATAGGGACGATATATACCCTATATTAATAGCTATAATAGGAAAAATATAGCTTTAATATATAGGCGGGCGCTAAAGCCCTATCCTATAGAATTAATAAAAGCTAACCTTTTAAATAGAATTAAAGAAAGAATTATATTTATTTTATTTATTTTTAATAATATAAAGGCCCT
>APKU01000179.1:0-74350 GCA_000472125.2 Hirsutella thompsonii MTCC6686
CGGAAGGTGTCTTCCCCGACGAGCCAGCGCGGCGGGAAGACGACGAAGTCGGCGACGGCGGTGCCCGCGACGGGAGAGGGCGCCGAGAGAACGGTGAAGATGGACGGGTCCGGGTGGTCAAAGGAGATTGTGCCAATGGTGTTGAAGCGGCCCAGGTCGTACTTGTAGGGGTAGTAGTTGCCCTGCCATGCGACCACGTCAAAGGGCGTGTGCGGCTGCCGCGTCTCGAAGAGGTTGCCGTTGAACTTGCAGGTGATGATGAATTCGCGCGGCGTGTCGTGAGCCGGGCCGTGGCCGTTGGCGTGGCCGTTGACGTTGTTTCCCTCCAAGTGGTCGTCGTCGTCGTCGTCACCATGAGCATTCTCGGTGGTGCTTGCTTGGACATTCTCTTCCTCCTCGTTGTTGATGTTGCTCTCGCCGCCCGTCTGGTCGTGGCCCAATCCGTACCCGGAATCAGCATCAGAGCTCGGCGCGGGAGGAGGCGGCGGCGGCATCGAGGCAGTCTCGCCGGCGACATCGCTAAAGCACGCAACAGGAGCCTGGAAGTCACGCGCGTTGGCGAGCCCGTTGGACCCGATGGGACCGAGCTCGGGCAACTGGAAATGGCCCTGGTACAGCTCGAGCGCGTAGCCGCGCGCGGGCTTGTCGTCGACCAGGGCGACGCTGTACTTGACGCCGCGCGGGATCACGGCGACCTCCATGGGCCGGACGAGCAGCCAGCCGAGCTCGGTGCGGATGTCGAGCGCGCCCTCCTGCGGGACGATGAGCAGGTCGCCGTCGGCAGAGTAGAAGGCGCGGTCCGGGCCCATGCTCCGCCCGCAGGCGTACACGAGCATGCCCAGGCCCTGCTTGAGCGCGGCGTCGCCGGCGCCGGCGACCAGGTGCAGGCCCGACACGAAGTCGAGATGGTGCGCCTCGTCGTGGTCAAAGGGGTCCCATCGCAGCTGGTTGGGTATGTAGTGCACCTTTTCCGGGCCCGGCGCCGCCACGGCGTCCAGCGCGTCCCCCAGGACCGCCGGTCGGTAAGGGGGGTGCGCGCACGACGGCAGGATCCGATACAGCCACGTCTGCTTGTTGTCGTGCCGCGGCGCCGTGAATGCCGTGCCGGACAGCTTCTCTGCGTACAGGCCGTAGGGGGGGCGTTGCGGGGAGATGTGCCCTATCGGCAGAGCGCCGTCGACTGCTTCGGACCTGAGGGGGGGAAACGGGTGAGCTTTATTTGTTTCTTTTCTTTCCTTTTCTTTTCCTCCTTCTTTTGTTGTTTCGATTTTCGACAAGAACTTCATGCCACGACGGGAGAAAAGAAAAGGACTTACTCGAAGTGGCAGCCGAAGCCATTTTGATACCGGTATTTCTCCTTGACATCAAAGTCCGTCACGGGCATGGTAACGCTGGAAAAGGGGGGGGGGGGGGGGATGCCCTTTTGTTTTTGTCGTCGTCGTGTCTTTGGCTGGTCTTTCTCTTCTTCTTTCGTGTGTGAATGCTCGGCCGACTTGTAATCAGGGGGATTGGACTATTCGTCGACAACGGAGGAGAATGATAAAGGGACGTAGCAGCTTTTGGATATCTTGAGATCGTATGTGTCGTCACCGGGTAAACAAAGTAATAAAAATGGTGATAACAGATCAAAAGGGGGGGGCGTGGAAACAGGGACAGAAAAGGGTATATATCTCTGGGGGATCTGTGGGCAGTGGGATGAAATCAGACTTTCAAACTACAGTATCAAGTCATCAGCAAAGCCTCGTCTCCTTTTTCCCAATCCCAATGCCCGCGCGCGCAACGCTGGGGATGTCGGTTCCTCTTTAATACAAAACGGCTCAGGTCGCACGGCCATAGATCCGCTCTTCCTCGAATCGAGCGCGGAACGGGGGGGGGCAACCCACCCCCCTCTCCCCTTTCAGTGTCACACACACACACACTCTCTCTCTCTCTTACTACTAGTAGGTAAGTATCTCACGAGATAACCCCCCGGAAGTATGTACGCAAAGTACTGTGGGTGTACAAAGTACTGTGCCGGTTATTGTTTGTCGCAGAACAAGAAGGAAAAAGGAGGCAAGAGGGAAACATGCAAATCGGACCTGACCCGCTTTCTTCACTTGTCGGAGCTCCGCCGCACCACACCGGCTTTCGCTAACAGCGTACTCACGGTATCCACTCATCGATCGTTCCGCCGTGGGGAAAAGACGAGGCCGCGTGGAAAGGTACCTGACCAACTGCTACAAGTTACTGTACCGATCTAGTAGCACGGGGTGGCACGGATTTGCGCGGGCTTGGAAGGGGGGGGGGGGGGGGGGGGGGGGGGGGTGGGGGGGGGGGGGGGGGGGGGGGGGGGGGGGGGGGGGGGGGGGGGGGGGGGGGGGGGGGGGGGCAGAGGACCCGACAGTAGCCGGCTCAAGTCTCCCTCTCCACCCGGTATGGGCGTTTTGAATTCCGCACCCTGCAAAGCCGAACCCGGGGGAGGGAAGGAAGCGGCTTTGCGGTCTTGTACTGTACGAATACGCGGATACGTTACCACAGAGTAGTACGGAAATATCGAGCTACGACAGTGCTGGACTGAGTAGAGTCGACGGGTCGGGAAATGACGTGATGCCGGCGCAAGCATTCCCTCAGAATGAAACGGAATGCAGACCGAATCCTTCTCTCTGCGCAACTACGGTAACTTGTATTGGCGAATGAAAACAAGTCACCCGGGTAAGGTATATTCGTATGTGTAGTGTTATTCAGGTACCTATAACAAAGCTGAACGCGATGCATTTTGGCTGCAACACTTGCTGAAACCATGGGCATTGGCACACATATTGATGCTACAAGAACATCCGTCCATGAATCTCTTGGTCCGTAGGGGATGGATAATGGAAGAGGGGGGGAAAGTAAAAGGTGGAAACACAGAGGGCGTGTCATCGGCTGGGCCCGGCAGAGTGGAGGCAGTCGGTTTTCTTTCTTTCTCTTTCTTTCCCTCCCCTGTGCTCGTGTGACGACGGTGCCAGGGGCGGGCGGCCTTGATTGATCCTCGGCACCAAGGGGGCGGCGTGACTTGGCAGATCTTAGTCCATGGTTAAATAGAGACAATACTGTACCTTTCTCGCGTGTTATGCAAGATCCAAGGCTCAAGACTTTACGATGAACAGACAGGGCATTGATTCGCACGAGTACGCCAGAATTAGGCTCATCTTGGCCAGTCCCATCAGAGAGCACTTGAACGTAGATCAACCCTCGGACGACGCGCGTCCATCATCGCCCAGGTACTGGTAATTTGTTCTTGAATGGGCCTGCCCTACAGGAGGATTTAATGGATGCTTGGCAGTCTGGAAAGTAATTGCTTGGCGGGTTTGGGGTTATATTGCTTGGCAGCCTCAGCGTAATGAGCAGCTGAGCTAGGGAGTGAGCAAAAGGATTGTCAGATGCAAATAGATCAACACTGGTGGTCGAGAAGCTTCAGTTATAAGCGAGGAGCCGCGTCATTACTCGACTCTTGGATCTGTCCAGCCCCTTGCGATTTTAAAAATGCTAAGCTACTGTACCGTACCGCATATACCAAGCGACTCCCTCAAGTGCAACCGCGCGGCGATGCAAAGCGGCACCAATGGACCCTGGGCAAGTATACAAGTTATGTACACACAATAAGTTAGTATACGGGATCGGATCGCCTTGCATGAACCGCGGACCACATGACACGGCGAACAAGGGCAACCTCGTGATGCTCTCCGTCTCCTGGAGTCACATCATGGCTTCTATGTCATATAAGCCACTACGTACACCTTCAAAAGCTCAAGACTCACACATTTACGTGGGTTTCCAAGGATTCAACATCTTGGTTACTTCTCCAGGCAGGCAAGCAAGAGCATGTCGCTTTACAACGGCCCTCTGGCCCCCTGATGCAGATAGATACCCGAGCGAGCTAGCGGCGGCTTTTCCTTCTGACACGAGGGACCGGCGGCCCGGCTAGAGGTTAAGGTTGCAGCTTCTGCGCTTCAACAGGAGCTACAAGAAAAAAGAAAAGAAAGCAAGAATAGGAAAAGAAACCATGCCCCTGGCTCGTTTCTCGACCCAATGTTTGTTCGTTGACGAGGTTGGAAATGTCGAGGCTAGACTGCGGCGACCACGTGAAGCGTCGCTCCGCGGCACTTCGCACCGGCACCAATCGCTGTCGACTTATAACGTCGTTGGCCGGCCTCTTGCGAGACTGGATAGATCTCGGAGATGCAGCGTTTGTTCACCTGGCGGCATCTCGTCGAGAGGGACACATCATGCCCGGTTGGTTCAACGTGAAAGAGCTCGGATAGAAGCATCCGGCCCAGTTCATACAATTTATTATACATCCTATTTCTCCATGGAAATGGGCAGAAACCTGGCGCAATTTCAGTCAATGTCGCTGCAAGGCATGCGAGGCAGGCCATATCACCGTTGCCTTGCTCTTAGAGCCAATGTGCAAGTTGGTTCTAAAGTGTATACGTAGCCAACTTGGATAAGAGGAGTAAAGAGAAATCAGTCGACGAGCGACGACATAGGCTCCACGGTAAGCTCAAGACCTCTAGGAGCAATACTTTGGGTAGCGCCATCCGATTTAAAGTAAACGGGGAGCGGCAGAGTCACCAAGTTACATATGCGACAATAGTCCTTATAGGTTGCGTTTCTATCGAGCTCAGGGGTCTCGAGTTTCGCAGAATATCGCGTGCTAGAGTTCGTAGCCGAACTACCAAATACATTCATCGTATTCGATGTTGTATATCTATTCGTCACACGTCTTCGCTCATGCGTATGAGATGGTTCGACGCATCGACGACCAGATGACCATTTGTTTCTAATTGACCGTATCGGGACCGGAGTGGCAGCAAATCTACATCGGATCGTGCCAGAGACCCCAGAAAGCTGAGCATTGTGTCATCTCTTGTTGTTTCTTTCCCGACCTCCTCTTTTCTAAACGACATCCGTCTCCCAAGAGTCCACCCGGTCATTCGTGCCACGCCCGTGGCCATAACATATACTCATCCAATCCAACGTAAGAAGCCGTCATATCATGAGAGATTGGCTGTCACGAATATCATTGAGAATGTGCCGATCTGGTGCTGGACGTACTGGTTTCTGCCGTGATTCCCAGTATCCGGACTGGACCTTCAGTGTCAGACTGACCGACGTGGATGACCATTGTAACCGCGCCAACGATTCAGGGTGCTTGGACAACAAGTCGTAGACAGCCTTGGGATCCGATATAGCATCTTGCCTGGCGTCTGCGGACCGCTATCGATTTCAATATCCACGTCTGTCGTCGTATACGCGTCTATGAAGGTACTCGCATGAAAAGGGCGGACGTCTACGACTGTCCTACTCTTGTGGATTTTCGATCCGACCGTGGCCGCGTCTAGCTTCCGAGTTCGGCTTGATTGAGCCGTTTTCAACTTCCACGGAGGATTGGATGCTGAAAAGCCAAAACGTGGCGTCTCCTTGGAGTGAAAAAGTGGCTATTCAGGCAGTAGCGCGAGAGAGGCGACTAGGAGGTTTCGCATCAAAATCGATTCTCATCTCGGATGTCAAGTAAACAGCTGGGGCCGAATCAACTCTTGAAAGTTGCCTCAGAGTCTGGTTCGTGGGGACAAGTATGCATCGCGACTGGCGCTGGATGTCCTCGAACCCCAACCCTTTCGTCGTCCCATCTACAGCTTGTATGCAGTCCGTGTTTTGTATCTCAGTCCGATGTACGTCTGACTCCGACAGACGAAACGATCGACGCAGCCGGAGAGATGGAGATGGATGATGCTGTCGGATAGTCGGTATATGTGAAGTAAACGAAGTAATCGGGATCGTCGAGTGTGGGGAGCATCTGATGATGATGCATACGGTAAATAAATTAAAAAGATGGTTGACCGCTGCTGAGTCCCTACAAGACGCCCTGGATATTGAAAGATATCCCTTCCTAGGTCAATTGCTAAGATGATAGCAGTGACGTGATCAAGTCATGAGGGCTGCGAGGTCGTAATTTGTTTCGATGAATTTGTGTCGCTCGTCTGATTGGGGACCGGTGAAGAGGGCGAAAATAACACTACACAATATTAGCATGAGCTTATGTTTCACTTTCGTCCTGGAGCGTTCTTGCAGATGGTCTCGAGTGTAAAGTCGTGCTTGACATAGGCTGGAGGACGCAAAGACTCTGATTGGCTCCAGACATGGTCGGTTCGCTTCGGAATTGTCATGTCGTCTCTGTATTAGCAACAATTTGTTCACAAAGAGATCATGGAGAAAACAACTGCTAGGGCTCGAAGTGTATTCCCAACTCCAGCCTATATCGTACGCACACACGGGGACGCCTGAATGCTGCCCACCGGATGACCCAGCCGGACTTATCTAGTCGCAATATCCCGGGCGCCGACTCGCAACGAACCCAGCGAAGCCAATCAAGCAGTTGAAGGAAATATTGGAACAGATATCGGGGTACAGGGAGGTATTACTCTTCCTCCTTCTTGTTCTTCTTCTTCTTGCCACCTCCGGAGCCGCCGCCGGAGCTGGGTTGCTTCTGAAGGTGGACGACCAACCGTGTCCATGACTCGTCCTTGTCCCACTCGAAGCCGGCCAGGTAAGGGTCGTCCAGCTCGTCATCGGCCTGTTTGGTTAGTCATGGCCATTTGGACAGATTACAAAGGTGCTTACCCGCTTCTTGTACGCCTTGTGGATGGCATCCAGAGCATCCTTGATTGTGACACCCTTCATGTTTCTTGCCGTGACCTCCATACCTAACGGGAAGTGCAGGTCAATCTTCTTGACGGGAGGTTTCGTCAGAGGCAGCTTGAGGATTGCGGGGTCCTCGACAGTCGCCGAGCTCTTGTTGATCTTCCTGCACGGGTGTAAGCCACATTTCGTCTGCAGGTGACAGGAAACTTACCACCCCGTTTTTTGCGTCTCAATGGCAATTTCCAGTTCTACACCCTCCTTTTCTACAGGCAATGTCAGTAAGGATGATACCATTCACGAGCCAATATGGCCTACCCAGGTCATTAATGTTCATCACGCCGGGCACGCTGGAGCTTTGCCTTCTATGGCCCTTCTCCTTTGGCGGCGACGACGACAAGCCTTGGACGGCGGAATCGACTTTGGTGAGTGGTTCAGACATGATGAATGTGATGCTCGCGGAGGCGAACTGCGGTGCTTGCGAGTTAGCCGGAGCAGTAAGGAGACGACACCAATGCCATCCTTCAACAACGGACGAACCTATATGTGATGGTTTCGAGGAGAGTATAGATGCCAAGCGGCAAGAACGTTGCGATCAAGGTGGTAAAGTGATATGGTAGGAGAGTTGAGATGTAGGATGAGGAGAAGGAGGAGGAGAAGGGAAAGAGGGGAAGAGAGGGGGAGCCGGGCCAGTTATTCGAAGCACGAGAGGGTGCCTGAGGTGGCCAGGCCAGTCTTCAGTCATAGGTCAACGGACCAGCCATTCTGATAGCATGGGGTACTCGATACGTACTCGGAGAGCAAACGGACGAGTATTGGGGCCCCCTTTCGCTTTCGTCAGACTGGGCGGGGTAAGTGCCACCCGGGCGTCCATGACTGCCGTTGACTTTGCAGACCATCGCGTGACGGCATTTGTATCCGGAGCGTACAAGTACAAGCCGAGACGGGTAACGTTTGCGCGAGATGGAGGGTATCCCATACGGGAGAGGCACGCGCCATGGTCCCCTTGAACCCATGCGCCGGGCGTGGAGCTATTTGCAGCTCCGTGCCTGAACCCTTACTGCCCCAATGGTGGACTTGCAGAGCATTGCGCCGTACTAGAGGGAATGCTAGGGCAGCTTCGCCTCAGCTGGACGGTGCATGTAGTCACCTTTCGGCGTGCTGTCGCAGTCTCGTCGTTGTCTGAGAAGTGAGGAGGGCCCTTGGGGGAATGGGTACAAAGGTACATGCTAGCAAGGTCGTCTTCCCTGACGGGTCCCGTTTGGGCTTGGCGTACGCCCTGCAGGAGCATGGAGCTGTCCGGGGTAAAAATCCGGGGAAAACATGCCAGCGACCCACTGGGTGTGGGCTGTAGGCTGTCAGACGGGTAACAAAGATATGAACCACCGGGAGCGAGAGATGGGTTCATCCGGCAGTGGAAAAGTTGAGGAAAAAAAGACGGCGAATTATCCAAACTGCATCCGGGGAGCATTGTAACGATCAAAGACTGCGATCTACTTCGCAGGTGTGCTCCATCTCTCATGTACCCGAGTAGGGATGGTGGGTGGAGGAAACTCAGTGCCACCCCCTCCCTCTTGGCCTCGTCCGTCCACCGGCTGCTTGAGTTCTCCCGTGACTTTGGCCTGGACCCAGATCGGCCAGAAAACATGCCATCCCACCCAACGCTTGTTGGTGCCGAGCGCCGGAAAGGTCACTCGGTTTACATTTGCCTGAAATGATAGCTAAACACATTGCAGTAAAGATCAAACACTACTCCGTGCAAGTCTGGGCCCTGCGCCGGCGACAGAGTCTCGCGATTATCGCGGGCACCAACCACAAATGATAAGCGACATGTGCTCCTGGCAGAATATGAGTTGCCCCTGTGGCGCAGGGGTACCGCGTCACACTCGTAGATGTTTTCTATGAAATGTGAAGATCCTCGGTTCGAATCCGAGCGGGGGCACACTTTTTGCCCTTTTGCTGTCGTTATTTACGATCATTTAACCTCATCATTGAAGCATTTCAGGGCTCATGGCGATGATGCTGGTTGCGAGACAGTGCCAGTGCGAAGGAGCCGGCAGTAGCAACGGCTGAAACCCGCCCAGTAACTTACTTTTTGTACTTTGCAGCTACCTTTGAGCATGCAGTTCGGACAGGGGGGGAGGGGAGCTTGGCGTCTGGTGACATGACGTGCCGCGCATACCCACGTCTGCCGCGTCGTACGAGAGCTTGTTCGATGCATTTCCATCAGTCTATCGAGTCGTCCAACCGAGATTGCAGCGTCAGCAATGCCCTGGCCTTGTCGTTGGAATCGCTTGAAAAGTCGTTGCCATTTGTCCCAACGCCAATTGATGTTCATTGAAGTTGATTTACGTCCCCGACTGCGGAGTTGAGCGCCCTCGGGGTCTCGGACAGTTGAACTAGCATGACGACAGCCCCAACGCTACCAACAATTAGCCCAGCAGCTGATGGCAAAGCGGGGTGCGTCGTGGAAGCGGGGACTGCATTCACAGCAGGCCACCAAGCAGGCACCATCTGACGATGTGCGGCACGATTCTGTGTCTTTGTAAGGCATCGAGGCGATCAAGTACGTGTTCGTCTCGATACATCGTAGTCCTAATGTCCGTAATGTCCGTTGAGCGTGTTGTACTGTAGTGATTGCGACCTCCTCACCAAGGAGGCTTCGCAAAAGTGTCGATGAATCGATGTCTTGCCCCCAGTTATCCGTTCGCCCCGGTACCGGAGACATGAGCTGTCCCGTCAAACAGTGGCACCACCGTCCATGAGGCAGCGTGGTACTTGTACCTGCGCCAGACGCTAGGTGCATGGTGCTTCTTGCCTCTTTCTATCATGCAAGTGGAGGAAGGTGCACTGGATCTCTCAAGGGCCTAACTTACCAAGCAGGAACACACTCACTCGACGCCTAGCCATTGGTGCTGGGCTTAGGCTTACCCCATGATGCTTGACGTTCAGAGCGAGTTTAGAAAAAATCAACTTACCTTTCATTTTCCAATGCCAGCACCAGCATCAGCCCAACGTTTACTATGGCAGACGTGGCTCTCAATACAAAACGCCATAGTAGTTGGTGCGACGACGATGGCTGTCCTCGTGCTCTAAATCAGAATGCGACGGCCCGAATGGGAAACGACGACTGCTCGATTATTGGTCAGGCACACATTGGCTTGACAGGCTGGAGACTGAGTTGACCTTATATTTCTCGTCGACAAACGCTGACGACGCAAATGCCTGACTCCCGTTAACACGGTTCTCTGGCGAGTCGCGGTTCATGCCGTCTACGGCCGACCACGTCAATCCACATCAAGCGCGATGAAGCGGTTCAACCAATATTCTGATTGCGAGCTTGGTCTTCGAATCATGGATGATCAGTCGGATAAACACGAAACGGCCTTGGTATCCCCACGGCGCTAAATAGAGAAATACCTCTCTTCCAAAGGTCAGGTAACGCCGGTGTCAATGGCGCACTTCCGCCGGTCGTCCAGGGGCGACACCTCGGACCCCTATCGGCAGGACGCGCAATACACGGGTCCGGGCAACGTCAGCTCTCGCCTCTGCCGGCATCTAATTGCCCGCAGGCCTTTCGAATGCAAAAGGTCGCCTGTGTTGTGGTTTCATATCCTCGTTCTTAATTCTGTGACATCTCTTCAAACGACAGACTTACCCACTCTTTACCAACATTGACCTTCCTTCTAAATTTTGGTCATCCACCATGAAGAGATATGCCAGTACACCGTGGATCGTCCAAGGGCGTTCTCACTCCCATCACTAACAAACCACCATCGCCGCCCTCGTTCCCCACCCGCTTTGCCCAGCTACCAAAGTCCGTCGAAGTCCAGGTTCCACCCTTGATCGCAGGTGCTTTATCGTCGGCCTTTGCAAAAGCCTTGGCCGACTCTCTCGATAATGCTCTACTCACTCACTATTATCGCCCAGAGTCCAAGGTCAAGATAAACCTGGACCGCGTCGTCGATCGTCTTATGGCCAAGTTTACTCGATCACTCTGGGATGAGTTGTATTCCTTCTACGACAGCTCCACCGACGACAGTGCCCATCAAGTCAGCCTCCTCTTCGAAGGCCCCGTTCGCCAGATTGTCCTGATCCTGAACGGCCCTGAGACGGCCAAGTGTCTACTCGATCGCCTTGGTCCGGGCTTGTCTAAGAGGCAGTCGACCTGGTCATCAGATGCTGGGGGAATCGACAGTCTACTCGCCTTGAAGCTTCTCTGCAACTATTGGCACCGAGAGAAACCATCTTACTTCCCGAAAGGACAGCCAGATGTTATCGCTGCGGCGTTGCACAGTAAGATAATTGCAGGAATTGCTTCAGCAGAGCTTATCTCGCAAATTCAGAGTACCTTGCTGTCTCCTCAGCACATCCAGATGCACATGGCTGAGTCAGTAGTATGGGACCTGCTTGTGACGCAGCGTTCCCGACCTCCTCCATCCGATGGCTATCATACTATGCAGTTCCGCTACGAGTGCCAGCTCTTTGGTCTCATAAAAGGCACTGGCGATCCGAATTTGGTGTCCATCGCATCGCTACCGGCCATTACGGGTACAGCCGATGGCTGCGTCTGCACCACCGTGTCAGACTACGTTGGCGCTATATGGCCTCAGACTTGCAACGTCGTCCTCGAATGTCTGCAGAAGGCATGTGCCGATGCTTCTCTCTCAAGCCGGCGCACAAGCACCTTTCTGGGTGTTTCCCTTTGGGAAGCTGCCGAGGACAATCGTCTGCAATGCCCCAGTCTGCGGCTTGTACACCTGGAGATAACCGCCGTGGAGCTTCGTATGAGTGTGTATGCGCGAGTCCTCGCCATGATAGGGGTGTTCCAGCAAATGTGCTGGACTTTGGCTGCTCTCAGCGCCTCTCCATTCCCCAGGCACCTCTCAGAGTCCGCTGTTGAAGTGCTCGACATTGGTCATGATGAAAGGTCGGCATACATTCGATGCGGTCTGCATCACACACCTGTTACCAGCAGAAATGGTCCTCTTTGGCTGCGCCATGCCCAAGAGGCAGCTATAGCTCGTGGTTTTCCGCTGTGTCGTCCGTCCGAACAGTGTCTTTCATAGGTACTTGGGACGAGAAAGAGACAGTGTAAGAAGGGCACGTCAGGCTTCAACTTCACAATATCTTGAGCTTTGCAGCAGATTACTGAGGTACTCGGTCAGTCATTGTGCTAGGCAAGTTATCTCATCTCAGGTAACCCCCCAAGCTTGAACAGAGCATGGAACTTGAGCCCAGCACCAAACAGTGAGGTGACTCGGTTTTCAGGCGCCACCGTCATAGAGATCACTGGTTCAGGACCTCTGTTCTCTCCAGGTTCTCTAACGTTCAAAACGTTGAAATTTCGCAACCCTGCATCTCTGCAATCCCACAAGCCCGCAACTCTGCAATCCTCAAGCACAAAACCAGCCCAGAGAGCTCCCGGCGACCGACCAAACACTTGCAAAAGCGCATCATTTTGCACTTGGAAGGGTTCATCTCAGATCACAGAGCGACATCTGTCTCCACTGGTAACCGCCTAGTCGTTTGCTGAGCCATCTAGCAGCTGCTGGCCTTTGCACGCAACTATTCATCTACTTGGCCTAATAGTGCAGCCAGATTCTGCCACTCTTTACTTCATCAGTATGCATCAGCCAGTCTCTTTCTATGGTCAAGATCGCATTTTGAACTCACAATAAACCTTAGCAGCGCGCGCTCGAGGCCTCTCAGGTACCCCATGAGCCTCAGGATGTTCCCAAGGAAGATCAAGCGAGGAGACAATCAGGCGTCGCTGCTGTCAACCTCCAATGCCGTCAAGAACGAAAACCAAAGCTCATCCACGCTCTTTGCGTCACTCCCACCCGCTCAAAAGAAATCGAAGTCCACGCTGAGCCCAAAGGATCACAAGCACAGCAAGCAGGAGGAAAATCAGAAGAGCGACAAAAAAACGTCCTCGCGACGCAGCTCATCCAAGGGCAAAACTTTGTCGCAGCTAGTGGCAGACCTCGAACACGACGAAAGGTCCCTTCAAAAAGAGAAGAAGCTACTCGGTCGGGAAGTGATTAAGGCTCGTGACAGAATCGAGGAGCTACAAGCCGTGAACGAGAGCGCCAAGACTCAAATTACTGAACTTGAATCCGCCAACGACAAACTCAAAAACGAGAAGGAGCAACTCGAAAGCAAAATTAAGGAGCTCGAAACAGCGAATGAAAAGCTTTCCAGTGACCTTGAGGCCGCGAAGGCGAGCGCCGCACATCTCGCGGCGGATCTGGCCACCGAGAAACGGACCCGCGAGGAGCTCGCCGAGCGTGCTAAGCGGATGATCTTTGAATCCCGCTGGTCCCGAACCGCCTTGTCGGCAGGATTCAAGCTTCTACCGGCGCTGCGCGATCAGACATCGTTTCGTTCGCTCATAGAGAAGACGCGTACGTACATACTGGAGAAGGAAGCATTGCTGGACAGCCAGAGTCGCCAGCAGGAGGTCCGCAACGACAGAGGCGGTTCGGATGGTGGCGTTGGTAGCATCGGCTCAGGAGGTGCGAGGGCTGAGCTCTCACGATCCTCTGACGAAGAAAAGAAGGTCTCCGTATGCAAAACTCACCACTTGAGCGACGGCAACGAGGATGGTGACGACGACGACGACGACGATGAAGTTTTAATCAAGGCTGAAAAGGAATGGGCCGAGCTCACTGGATGGGACGCAACCAAGGACTCGCCGAAAAAGGTCAAGGTGAAGCGCGAGGAAGCGGAATCTGTACCGCTGCGCAACGCGAAGCGCGATCTCCTTGCACTCTTTCAGCAAACCCCGCGTAAACGCGAGACCGACAAGAAGCGCACGCCTCGAGCTTCGTTCTTTTCGATGAGTAAAGAACAGGATCCTTTCGATTCGAGCTCGAGCGACGGCGATATCGACAGTAACGATGATGCAGAGAAGCAGCGTGCGCCCAAGAAGCGTAAAACGGGTTAAGGGCCGGCTTTCTTGCGGGACGCTCTTCTGTCCATTTTGCTTATGCTGGTTCCGGCCGACTTCTGCTTTTTTTTCGAGGAGCTGTACATACATTGGGGGTCATGAGGAACACGTTAGGGGGATCTTGGCAACCGTGGAAGGATCGGAAAAGTTGCTGCGCGGCGAATCAATGCCAGTGACGGGAGCTGTGACGCTTTGGCATCGCTACGTGGCCATAGATTACTTTTCTACTTGCCGCATTTTCTCACTTTCCATGCATTACCTGCTTGCCACCCTCTCTTTGGCTTCGCTTCCTGAACAGACCAGTCCGCACTCTGCCAGGGGGGGTTTGCACCAAGATTCACTCCAGAATAGCCCAGCCAGTCTAGACATGACAAAGTGCTCTGTTGCAAGCATGTTTCGTAGACGAGGATGAGAATAATTGTTATTTGAGTGAGCTATGGCCCTTGATAATCGTCCTTCATTCTTCATGCAGCGGAAACGGGGCCTTGACTTGAGCCTTTTTGTTCTTTTCTTGGCAAGACACGTAAGTAGGAATAAGGGATAAACAGGCCTGCTCCCAAAACGCCCAACGTTGATGGTTATTCATTCTAGCCATTTCTCGGCGCAAAGGAGAAAACAAGATGGGGAAAACAAAAACCCCAGACCAGGAAAAAGGTCACAAAAGTCCCCATCACGAGGCACTTTCCCTGTGTCGTAGGAGAAGGAGACACACGCGCGCGCGCGCGCATGTGTCCCGAGGAGAGGGGGGGAATATCAGGGCTTGCTGGCGAGACCGGCGCTGGCGGCGCTCTCACCAACCTTGACCTCGTCCTCGGGTACGCCGACGCCCAGACTGGCGACGCTGGCGATGCTCTGGCTCGTCATGCCGCGTCCGCGCTCCGGTCTGGTGAGACCAGAGTCCTGTGCACCGACTGCGGCGGACGCCGCTGCTGAGCCCCCCACGGGCGTCGTGGCCGCGCCGGGAGTTGTGCTTGCCGCCTCACTGGGAGGGTGACTGACGGAGCTGTTGCGGCGGGACTGGACCATGCGCTCGAGTTCCCTGATGCGGCGCTTGAGGCCGTCGTTCTCCTTCTTCGCGGCCTCGAGCTCGCCGCGGTAAAAGGCCGTCTCCTCGTACCGCGACGTGCCGGGCAAGAGGCCGGGGCTCGTCTGGTTGTGGTCGCCGTGCGCCGGGGGGCCGACGACGCTGCCGGGCGTTGCGGCGACGGAGCTCATGGGCACCGACGAGGCGGGCGGGACGCGCTGGTGGTGGAAGTAGCTCGACGGGTCGATGGAACTGGGGACCGCCTGGGGCCCGGGAGAGTTGGTCTGGCTTCTGCGCGAGGCGGCGCTGTCCTGGCGCGAGAGCGGCAGGCCGGGCTGTGGACGGGCGCGGGCCTCGTAGGATGATGACGCGAGGATCTGGGCCTGAGGCATCTGCGAAGCCGACGAAGAGTTGCGATGGTGCCGCCGCGACGTGGGGATGCTAAACCCGGAGCCGGAGAGCAGCGACGAGTCGCCGGTGGCATCGTGAGCCGAAGGGGTGGCCGAGGTGGACGAGGCGTTGGACACGACGGAAGCGTTTTGGGCGGCGCGGAGGAGGGACAGCTCGCGGGTGAGTCGGTTAACCTAGGGAATCACCTCTGCGTCAGTATCGCGGTATGGTGAAACGAAAGGTGCAAGAGAGACTGGTGCTGCGTACTACGGCCTCTTGCTCCTTCTCCAGCTGCATGTGCAGCTCCGAAGCCGTCAGGGGCCGCGGGTGACGAAGCGGGCCGGGTCCGGGACCGACGCCCGAATCGGCCATGGCGGCGGACGGGAGCTGTTGTTGGGGTTGGGGCTGGGGCAGAACTGGGTGGGAGGCGCTGAGCTGTGGCGAGGGAATAGACGCGTGGCTCTGCGAGCGGCTGCCCGCGCGGCTGTGTTGGTGGTGGTGGTGGTGGTGTTGATGGGGCGAGGAAGTGGAGGAAGAAGGGATGGCAACGGCGGCAAGGCTGCCCTGGTTCGAGGGCAGGATGTTGAGCGAGGGCGAGGCGGGCACGGGCGGCGGAGGCATCATCTGGGCGGAGGAGCGGCGGCGAAGGGAGGCCGACGACGACGATGCCAGGGCGTGCGGCGACGGGGGCACCGAGTTGAGGTCTGGCATGGCGAGTCTGCGCGCGCTCGTTGCGGGAGAGAGAGAGAGAGAGAGCGAGAGAGGGCGTGGAGTTGAGTGGTATCGGAAGAGGGTCCGGTCGGTTCCCTTTCTTTTTGGAGGGGAGGGGGATGAGGTTGCCTCTGTGGGACCTGAACTGGCCCCCCCCGCCTATAATGGTGAACGCCTTTGCCGAGAGAGCGCAGAGACTGAGGAAAACAGAGAGGAGTGAAAAAAGAAGAAAAAGTGAAGCTAGGGGTGATGTGTAAAGATGTGACGGGTTACGAATAGATGAATGGCGTTTGAAGAAAACGCAAGCCAAAAATGGACCAGGTTTCGAATAGGGAAACGAGGGTCGATGGATGGTCTTTTTAGGATGGATTGAATCGGAGATGCATCAAAGCTGATTGCCGAAAAGCCCAGTTTGTTGGCCAAAGGGAGAAGTCGTGCGCTGCAGCAAGTCGTTAGAATCGATCCATGTGTGTGTGTGTGAATACACTGTGGTCCAGTCCAGTCCAGTCCACCGTACTGTAGCAAAAAAAGGGGGGGAGGGGAACCCTGGTGGAGGGACGGGACGGCGGGGTCGATAAGATGTCCGCGGGCGGGCAGTGGGTCTCGATTTTTGCTGGGAGGTGCCCTGCTTGAAAACCCCACTGGAGGTACAGTTCAGTACGGATAGGTGGGAGTTGCCTTGTTCGTGTAGCGGCATTGGTTCGGGCTTCACTCAGTGCTGCCAATTGCTGCTGCTGCTGCTGCTGCAAGGCATAGAGGCAAAGGAAAAGTGCCTTGGTCGTGGTTCATGCATCGGGTCTTTTACCATGGCACTCGCCCTCATGCGCTTCAACCTGCCCCATTTTTTCTCATAGTTATCTCTTAAGCGCAGCAATGTCTTTCGTTTCGCTGGTCTTGGAGAATTCATGGCATGGCATAGAAGACTTGCCTGAACATGTGAGTATGAGCTGATGCTGCCAACAGACATAGACAATGACCATCAGACTTGCATCCTGAGATTCTCATTTAACACATATTCACCTCATCCTTTTATTTAGTTTTTCATGGCCAACTGCTTAAATACCCGAGACACATAGCTATACCAGTTGACAGTTGCACAACTCCATTATCCGATACGTAGGTAGTCCAAAGATATCTGGGGCTTCTGTCGTCATGTTGACGGCGCCCATCTCGATTTTCCCCTTTCGTGCGCCAAGCCCCATTAAACGGCGCACATGCAACCCCCCTTCGCCGTCTACCTACCTGCCTACCTACAGCACTGTCAAGGAACCACAATAAGTTACCTACCTACCTACCTATCCGCAGCTGGCACTGACCTCGCTGCTCTTTCCCGGAGTAAAATCCAGCAAACACTGCAAAGATATGGTATCGCGGGGACCCAAGCGGAGCCACCCGGATGATGTAACCGGCTTGCTATGACGCCATTGAGCCGTGGACACTTTAAAGCTCCTCCCCTCTTCTTCCTCTGCCCCTCTCTCTTGCCTACTATAACCAAGCAAAACACAACGAACAAATAAAGTCGATAAATTCATCGCCAATTCAATTACTAGGATCACGCGTTTGACTCAGACATCCCCCAAGAAGGACACAATGCCTGAAGGTCGTCAGTCACCACCTCCCGAGCGCCAGACGGGCGCCCAGATCGACGCCCCTGCTTCCGGCCAGGGTACCGACAGCGCCCAGGGCAAGGACAAGAAGATGCAGTCCGAACTCGAGAACCTGTCATCCAATCCCAAGGGTCCCATGGACGACGCCGTAAAAGACAAGTTTGCGAAGAAGGAGGGAAACTGTAAGTCCAAGAAAAATGCAGACAAGGATTCACTGCTGACTTCGCCATCAGAAACGACATTACACAACCAAAAGGGCACAATGGTAATGGAGTCATGTTAGATGATGATAATACATTTCGATTGCCCCTAATCACTTATGCCTAATCACTTGTCCTCGTCTCATAAACATCATTGGTGTCGTAGTGAACCATTCTTGACTACCCATTACCGCACTCGCTCCGTCCAAGAATTACCCAGACTTCTCCCCGGGTGCTGAAACAGCGGGAACGCCCTCCGTGGGCGCAGCCGGCGTCGAGCTCATCGTCGCAGGCGCAGAGCCATCAGCAGTCGATGCAGCAGCGGCCCCGGCACCGGTCTGCGTCTTCTCCTTCTCCTTGCCAAACACCTTCTCGAGGCCAGCAGCCTTGTAAGCGCTGCCGCCGTGCTCCTCCTTCTTCAGGTCCGCCAGACGCCTGGCCTCGCTGTGAATGTCCTGGACCTGTCGGGACGAGTTTGTGTAAAAGTTGACAATCTTCTTGCCCGTCGGGTTGTTGCTCGCCTTTTCAAAGTACGAGCTGATGCCGGTGAGGAGCGAGTTGGCGCGCTGCGTGATGCCGTAGCTGCTGTCGGTGGCGCGCGCCCGGTCCGTGGCGTGGTACTTTTGGTCGAGGTTCTGCAGCGTCTGGAGGAAGCGGCTCGACACGCCGTGCTTGTTGTCGAGCTCGAGCGCCCTCGTCAGAGCTGCGTCGCCGACGACGTAGCCGTGCGCCAGGTACTCGGCCAGGATGCGAGCTCGCGGCTTCTCCTCCTGCGTCAGCTCATCCGAGTCGCGGTCCGCGTTCTTGGTGTAGTGGTCGCCCGAGGTGTCGTCCGCGTCGCCGCTGGCGCTCGTGACAGAGATGTGGTTAGGGCCGAGCTGCGTGTTGTTGAGAAGAAGTGCCGTCTTCATGGCCGTCTCCTTTTCAAACGTGACGTCGGCCGACTTGGTCTTTTCATCTGTCGTCACTTTGAAGTCGGCAATCTTGCCGCTGTTTGTTTGTTGTCAGATAAACTCGCTCTCGGATAAAATGAGCAAATGAAGCTTACCAGAAGCTGAAGAAGTCTTTAATCTCGGCATCGCTGGTGGTGCCGGCAATGTTTTTGACGTGGACGGTAGCCTTGGTGGACATGGTGAACTTGTAGTATGCGGTGTGATGTGATGAATGTGATGTGGCTCAAAGTATTCCCAAGAAGAGGCTGATGAGGTTTCTTATAGGTTCAGTCGGTAAGTGTGAAAAAGCTACCTTGTAAACTCGGCTCACGATCAAATTCTGTTGCGTCTTTTCCTGAGTGACCGGGAAGGAGCGAGAGAGTGAGAAAGAGGGGCGAATGGAAAGGGCGACGTCATCATGGAGTGACGGACAGGAGAGAGGGGGAGGGGCTTTGTGGCTGAGCCGACAACCCTGCCATGGCTGCACCGCCCGAGGTTCCTTGTACTGTATTCGTACTTTGTCCATGATTACCGCGTGTAAATCTTGCTTACAGTCGGAATCTGAAACTTGCACAGAAAGACTCAACAAAGTTGATTATTTTCATAGCCTGCAAACGACGCGTGTCTTGACGCCAACAAATTTCTCGTGCTAGAAAATCCCAAAAAAAACTACTGTTACTGACTCGCCGTGATTCTTTTCTCCAAACTAGCATTTCTAAAAGAGATAAGAATGTCCGAGCTGCAGTATGCTAGAGTGGAGTCGTCAAACGGAGCTCTACAAGTCAGGAAACGGGCAATTCGAAAAGTGGTTCTTCTTCACATGTCAAAAGCTCTCGAAACAAGCTGGTCCCTTACTCGAGTCCAACAAGACTGTGAACAAGACTGTAAACAGAAATAGTAACAGGCGGCCCGTCAAATTGCCACATGCAGTCGACAACGGTCCCCTAACCCATGGCCTCTATCCTTCAACATGTCAGGCGCAGAACATGAAGGCAGGACCCTTCGGCACTTGCGCAACGCCCAAACTCATAAGCTAGCTACCAGAATGCGAGACATCGTTACGTCGGCAGTAACAGCTCCTATTCCCTACCTCACGAATCTAGACCGAAATGCAGGCCGGACATGAAGAGTGGCGACTCCTTGACACAGTTCGTTCAATGTCACCTGGAAGCACCGGGACCTAAGAATGTCCGAAATCATGTGCATTCTATCTGCTGTTAGTACCAGGCCTCGGCGATGCTGCAGCACTGCCCTAGAGCAGAGGCCATACCGAGCTCAACATTTTGAGCAGCTCACAGCCTTCCAAGCACACTTCGCCCCTACCGTCTTCTAGGGGTAGAATTGAGAACTTTGTGGCCTCATCTTCAATGTTGGTTAGAACGTAACATGTGATTGTCGACATTCGCACCTTGACAGTTCAACGACCGTGCATCTTGCACCACCTTTGCCGCTCCCGACAAAGTCCCCGGATTTGTGGGTTTAGGCGGGCCGGCAGAGCTTCACATGGGCGCCGTGATCCGCTACCCGTTCGTGCCTTTGCTCCCGAAGCCAGCCATGTGACATGTTGTACGTTCAGAGAGGTAATTACTAGACAGAATCAGGAATCCCTTTCCCTGGGAAGCTACATTATGTCCTCCAACTTTGGAAAGACTGTGTGGCTTGGTCCAAATCATTGGAAAGGCAATGCGAGTTTCTTCCTTCAGTCGCTTCTCTCACTGTATCGTCGCCAAATGCCTTCAAACCCTTCGAAATCCTTGTTCGAGCGATCGGCTTCCAAATCGTGATTCACACCGTCGGAGGCAAGAGTTAGAGGGATGTTCAAATGAGGAGCATGGAGCAGACAGCTTTGATGGGATCCTTCAGAGACGGGTCCGGAGAGGAGAACCGCTATTAGATCGACATAGTTAACCCCGACGCAGATGAGACGGCTGTATACTTGCTACTCTTCGCGAATGAAGTACCGCGAGCCGGGCCAAAATTAACACCAAGAGTCACAACTCTATGATATGTTCGCTGCGTCTCATGTATCCCACTGTGCAAGATGAGGAGAGTTTCATCCGCTCGTGGATGTACTGGATGACTGGCGTTTGCAAGATGATGTACGTCTAGGCAGTGAATGCAGTGAAGAGGCCCTCCTCGCCTTCAAAGCACCAAGATATTGATGCGACATCGGCTTCGAAAACTGCGTACACAATTTGCATCTTCTCGGCAGATGCTGACCTCGGATACATGTATCTTAGACACCAAGGTGTGATCGGATTCGCTCCTTTGCGTGTTAGAAGAGGAAATGGCACTCGAATCGAGACTACCAATGCCGACTCCCGACACCAAATGGTCTTCACATTCCAGCCGCGGATTCCAACCACGCAGACCGCCCTAGGTCCAGGGGTCCGAGTCGGCGCGGAGATGAATCCGTTTGGGGGCCTGCTGGAATGGGGGCGGTTCTCGAGTGGAAGGAGAGAAATGATCCATGGTCGGACACAGTGTGCCGAAGAAACAGGGCTCATCAGCTTGGTGGAAATGGAAGGTTTTGTCAAAGTTGAAGCGTGGAAAGGCTTTGGCCCGAGAATCGTGTCCGGGGTTCGCGGAGGGCACTGCTGAGCTTTCAATTGGCAATCGACATGAACCTCCAGTGCAGACAGCTGCTGGGTCGCTCCGGGGGTTCATCAAAGACCACAGATGCATGTTTCTGCAGCACGGTTTAGTGCGCATGCGTGTGGTTTGGTAAGGCGATTACAGGGTGTCGAGTCGTGCAGATGGCTCATACAGCGTCGAGTCAAATGTCTTGAACTCGATTGGAGTCGGTGTAAGTGGCGGCGTCTGAAGGAAAACATCCTGGCGTATACGGAAGAGGCAGGGTTTTCTTAAGGCTTGAGGTCAGGAGGTTGACAATACACTGCATGGAAGCGAGTTTGGCTTGAATTGTTGGACGATGCGTCGTTGGGGGGGGTTCTTACATTGATCTATCATCACGGTCGGAGAAGGTAAAGTTGTTGCTCACGGCATCGCAGCCCGAAGTTACGTTATGAGGATGCAAGAGATTTGATACTTGAGTTCAGTTGTCGGTGACCAGGACAATAAAAAACGACGGTCTACGAGACGCAATGCGCAAGCGTCCCAGGGATCGGTGCATGAGACCGACATGCGAGACCTCGTCCGGCGGGAAAAGCCCAACGTTGGCGACGGGTAAGAATGACAACGTTGGGCTCCAAGGCTCGATTTGCTCTTTTCATCCCATTCACTTCATCTTGATGAATTCATCTTGATGAAGGAGTATTGGAGTTGGTGGAGCATAAATACACTGTATGACAATTGAAGGTGAGTACTTTGTAAGAAGTCGCACTTGTCAACTTTGAAGAAGCAATCTCGCGAAACAGCCACCAATGGTTCGTCTCACCTTTTGGCCAAAACAGGCGCTGGGACAAACTGGCTTTTCCCAAGTTGAAAGGGCGGGGGGGCCAGAACGGCGCCGTACTGACACCAGCCCGTCCCTGCCGTACCCACACACCTTTCTTTCACCTTTCTCAATGTCTGTGAGAAGCTCCAGTCTACAGTTAGCCAAGGGGAGAGGGCTACGGCCACGTGGGTGGTCGAGCCCCAGGCGGGTTTCGTCTGCCCGGGGTTGGACAATGACACGGCCATGAGAGAGAGAGAGGGGGGGGCTTGATGGATGGACAGACGGAGCGTTGGTTTGGGGCAGAGGCATGTTTTGTATGAATGAATGTGCGTCTTGTCGACTTGCCTGGCATTCAAGTGTTGGAAGGAGGTGACTGGTGGCTGCAAGTCAAGCTGGACTGAGGAATCATCAAGAGTCTATCATGAAGTTACAGAGCTCATCGACGGGGCTCGAAACTCAATCCTAAAGCAAGGCTACAGAGCTCCAAATGGCACTGTATGCACAAGATCTAGGCCGCCCTTTGGCGTCCACTAGGTTCCGAGATAGTGAGCGGCCCGGCCTGGTCCTCCCCCTTGCTGGCGCCGTCGCTTGGCCAATCAGCCAGCCACTGAGACTCCCCGGGGGGGTGCCCTTTTTTTCTACTTGTGCCAGTGCCACCAACGTCAGTCGACCAAGTCAACTTACTGTACTTTGTACGGCGGGATCGATGCTTCAGTACAGCCAGGCCCTTGTCTGCCATCCTTCTAAAGCCTTCTCTCCACTACCCGTCCGTCTGCACACCCACTCGCTCGCTCCCTTCCCGCCCTCCTCCTCCCTCCGGATTGCAGACCAATTGTCCCCCTTTTCATGTCGTTGGATTCCTCTTCTACTGGAACACCACTGCTCCTCTCATCCTCTTTTTCCATTCTCACAATAGAAACCAAGATCGCCTCGTCCCACTCTCCGATTTGTGAGCTTGTCCGCCCGTGTCCAAAGCACATTGTGTCAAGGCCAGCCCAGTGGCTTGCTTGCTGGCCTGCTTCTCTGCCTATTCTCCCGTCACTTTCCTGGTCGCTCGCTCCGGAACAGCCCCCAGCCACTCAACTTATTACCCTTACCGCGCCTCCCCGGACCAGGCTCTCTCGTGTCAGGAAGCGAACCAACTGGGATAGACGAGGGACTGAAAAAGAGGCACTGGCCCCTTCAGCGCCTGTGTCCCTTTTTATCCTGCAATTTCAAGACGAACAGAATTCTCGCTCCTACAGTAGGTGATCGTACGACTCATAAAGACCGACGCGGCATCGCTCGCTCCGTATCATCGCGGCGCTCTCAAGTGTCATCGGCCCTTCGTCTTTCCCGTCCGTCAGTGAAATCTCAGCGCCGGCACGGACCATGGCCGCCTTTCTACTTCGCTATCCCGACCTCAACGAGGAGCGCGTCCTCAACATTGTCTGGGTCGGCTTGCTCGGTGTCGAGGTGCTCTTGATTCTCGGCGTCGCAACACAGGCGCTCATCCGCCGTTTCAAGCGCAAGTCTGGCGGCGCGATTGCGCTATGAGGCAGGGGAAGGTCAATGTCAGCGCAGCCTCAGAGGCTGAATGAACCAGCACGCATCTGACGAATCATCATCTTTCCAATGCATACACCGAATGAAAGGAGCATCAATGTGGTCCGAGTTCGTGCAATTGACAATGCGCGACGAGGATTGCCGCCTCTTCTTGCGTCTGTCATTTACAGCGACTAAGTTACAATCTTGACGCTGTCTATTGGGGATTCCATCCGATACCATGACGACTACACTTCCCAGCTTGGCATCGATACACCATTTGCAACATCTGTTCGAACCGCCGGGGCTCATTGAGGTTCACTGAATCTACCAACGGACGAGTATCTGTGTCGGAGTGGTCAATGACTTTAAGTCTGATAAAGAGTCGTTCAAACACTCGATAGACATGAGATCTCTCACAGGATCCCTACTCTACCAATATCCGAGATGGTCCGACAACAACAAAACAATTCAACAAGACACTAAGATCATGGATCCCTCGATGCTACGAATAGAGATTACAACGCAATCGACCCACTTGTCGATATCATGTCGGAATTTGAGCGATTCAAGGCACGCAGAGAGTGACGGAGGAGCCCTCGACGTTCCCATGCACCTGCAGACTTTGAATTGGAGCAATGGTTGAGATGCCGACGAAAACAAAACTGGACGAATGGGGAATACAGGCCTCGAGAGGGAGACGACACGAAGGCATCAACTCGAATGTTGATGCCCATGATCCAGAACGGGATAATGACGGCGCCGCTTTACAGCCGCACGTGCAAAAGGGCTATTCAATATCATGTAAATAATTCATGTGAACATATAAATGAACCCATGTATCCAGAGCAAATGTACTGTATGCTTCACCTTGAGTGTATGTGAAGGAAGTTGATCCCCTACGCGATGAGAGCTTGAGTCTGCTTCTAACCAGATGAGAGCTTCATCAACCATTCGTGATGAAGCACCTGATGTCTTCTTTTACGCCTTGTGTGTGAGGTTCATGCCACTGGTTCATCATGGTTGCAACTCTTTCTCATTCATTCAACGTTTCAAGAGCCGGGCTCCATGTGACCGTGACATGGCATGAGGCGAGCCGCTCTCACTCTTCTTGGCGCGTCGCGGCGTCAACATTTGCAACGCTGGTTGGGTTTCTGGACTAGGCCCTCTCATGGCCTCGTCAACTCAAGGGCCCGAACTGACCGAGGCTTTGGCTCGTGAGTGTGAACAAAAGATGGAAAGATGGAATTGCTTGTCGTCAATTTGCCGGCAGAGTGGCGTCAATTGAATCTAAGCAGGAAGGTGCCACCTGAGACAGTCTACGATGCCGACGAGGCAAGAACTGTCGGCAACCAGTTCTTCCTCTCCGGTCCGCTCTAATTTCATTCTTCGGCCAGCTTGGATCTCGTCGACTCATTTTTCTCATGCCAGACATCGTGCATGTTATCTTCTCGCCTGCAACTACGACCATGACGCTATGATAGACATGACGTCTTTGTCGGGTCACTCGCCCTAGGCAAACAAACCACCAAGAATCAAGGCCACAGACGATGAAAGCGATAGCAACGGGTGCAGACCAGCAATGATTGTGCCGCATGAAATCACGAAACGAATGCTCGGTGATGCAATTTTTGATCTCTCTGCGGCGAATAGCACCATCAGACGACGCGATGCGACTTTCAGATGACGAGAGACACCCTGGCGTCTGAATTCACAAAAGTCCAGCCTTCGGTCCATGCCTTTGAATGACGCCTGACAGTCATGCGCACAGCGTCTCAATAATGCAGAGCGGATCGAGTCGGCATCGAGGTAAACGCCGCTTGGAGCAAGTCCGCAATTGTCAACCTTCCTTCTGCCCGCTGGACCCTTAAACCAGGTACATGCCGACGTGCAGCTCAATGGCGAGGGCTGCAGTGTCAGTGGCCAGAAGCTGTCAAGTGTTGCCTCTTTTGGCAGTTCATCGTCGCTCCACTTAGTCGACGTCGACGGCTTTGCCTATTAATTGATCGGCTTCTTCCGCCTCTCCCCGCCGATACCACTGTCACGGTGCAGTAGATCGAGCCAAGCAACGGCCGTCGTGGCTGCAGCTATCGACTCGTCAGTCCCGTGCTGGCAGCATCTCCCCAGACTCGGCCAGCGGTTGCTACACGTCCAATGCCATGTCATACAATATGCCGTCCCGGCTGAGCGTTGGGGGGCATTTGTGAGGAGTAGGTAGCAGTAAGGGCCGGAGGCCACAAGATCGAGCCGCCAGCGGGTGTCGATGCTTGCCCCAGACACTCTGCAGCAAACGAACCACAGCTGCAGCAGCCCCCTGATCCTTTTCCGCCTCTGCCAAGCCTCGATCGCCTCTCCGTCTTTGCGTCCGCGTTTGCCAACCTCGGAGCCAAGCCTACGACAACTTCATGGGAAACAAGTTTCTTCGATCCCACTAAATGGCAATTTTCAACATGCACATGTCATTTTGATAGGTGAGCCATGTATGTCTACGACAATGTTGCCTCCGACCAACAATATTTTGGCAACGCGACTCCTCTACGATTTCCTCTGGCTCTCGACATGGCTTTGTTGCTCATGCACGCTCTCTCGTCTTCGCCCATGAATGCTACGCTTCGGACGAGCCGGACTCGACCAAAGCCAGCAGCGGTAGCATCACGCCAAGCACGCAAGTCCGAACATCGTCCACGGCGGACCTTCTTAGCTAGCCCTTGGTCCGGTGTCAAGCCTGAAGCATTCGGTTTGAGGCTTCTGCATCCCGATCCTCGGCACCAGTCCCCGGCCCGGCAGACTATGTGTGGCTGCAGCCTCAAACGCACACGAGGCCCAACATGGTAAAAAATAAACGCCGTCTTCTTTACCGGACCATCGTCTGCTCGTCGTCTCAACCAATCGACGAGATCAAGATTGCGGCAAGATTGATTAATCTTGCTCGCCCAGATGGCTCGGCGGTCCCCGGCATTTGGGCAATCTCTCGGCATCGGTCCAGTTCGTAGTATTTAAGAGGCTGGCAATGCAACTCCTTTTGGACGCCTGGCGTTTCACCAGATTCAACCGCCTCTCTAGCCGCTCCGACTGTCTACCCATTTTGCAAAGGATTCAGGAGACACAAGACTCCCGGCCAGGACCAGGCTTGACGCCATGCGCTTCACATTGTACACATGCTCTTTCGAACTGCTCGTAGGGCTTGTCTCTGCGGTACCTCATGAGTCTCAGTCACCACATCCCGGGTTGACGTTACTTCTGAAATCGCCGAGGCATATTGGCACCGATGGGTGTAGAGAGCTCATCACCTCTTTTGCGAGCGAAGCAAGTGCCCATACAACCTGGTCAGTCACCTCCAAAGGAGTATCGCCAACTTACTGACAGTCATTGGCAATCCAGCTTCTACTCTTGCGTGGGACCGCCGTTTCCCATCTGCCAATGCAAATACAACCGCACAACACATAGGTGTACCAGAAAGGGGTGTCAGCGGAGATAGATACGTACGACATATGACCCGTACGAGGAGTGCGGAGGCGGGCTCGGGCAGTTTCCCTGCGCCAAGGTAGGGCTGCCCATGCAGCTCTGGATAGGCGGTTGGGATTGCGACTTGATTTGCTTGGCGGCATGAATGTGGCAACATGTGTTTATTGGGACTGATGTGATAAGTACGGGATAGTGTTGGGCACGGAGAGCGCGTGCGCGACCAGGATTGATGGATGCCGTTGGCTAAGAAAAGTCTCATCGTGAAAGTGCGAAGCTGATTAGGCTGAGGAGTATAAGTTGGTTTAGTAAGGAGGTGTGCTGAAACGACATTCACCAATCAAGCCCTTACGCCGAATTTGACGTATAGAGTCGACTGAAGTGGCCCAGTGAGTTGTCTAGAAGCCTTTTTCGTCTATCATGCGTGTGTCTGGATAGTTATCCCAGGCCGAGCAGCTCTTCCCCTTGTTCTATTGTGTCGGTCGACGTTTGTGGGTAAAGAGCATTGAATAGCACAAGTATCATGTGTTCATGGACTCAAAGAGAGCAGAATGAAAGGATCTTGAAGGGTCAGTTTCCGAGCGTATTATGGCTTCTCTTTTGCCGTCCTTCGACCAATGATGTATACTCGAGCATCAGGAAAGGGCGTTTGTGAGAGTAGTAAAGGATACTTCGACGCTGTAGAATATTTGTCGAGTTGAATCTTATATCTTTGAGACAGTCATCTTTATACTACAAACATGGAAAATACCACACAACCATGACCTCTAGCTAGACACGAGGGCGCTGGGACTCTGAGCATGTCAATGTACAAATGGACACAGGGTCGGCTTCACTTCGCACTTCTAGGTATTTCATCGTACACTTTCTCCGTGAACCAGCTCACAACGGGACCATCCTACAATTCCCCTTCAGACCCTGAGCCCGGAGCTTCTTCCTTGGACTCCCCTCCCCTTCATTCCCCACGCTCAAATCAAAGCGTACACCGGTCCTAGCAGTCCAGATCTCCTACTCAACATTGTCCAAGCGCTCAAGAATCAACGTCCCAAGACTCAAGATTCGACGTTCAACAGCTCCAAAAAAACAGTAGTCAAAAATTCAGGATACACAAGATAACGCGACCAGCCAAAAATAGGTATCTCAAGTCGCCCAGCGCTCCATCTAGTAAACTTTCTCACATACACACACAGACATACATGCCAAATAAGGGGGGAAAGAGGAAGATATCAAGCAATAATAACGTGAGATAGGGCAGGGCAACCAAGAGTAAACAAGGGGAAAACTTCAAGCAAAAAAACGTCTTTGCTCAAAACATCTCCCTCAGCTGGGGAAACACGGTGCCGTCCGGGGGAAAGAGTTGTTGGTGATGGTGGTGGTGATGGTGTCCGCCAGACTCGGGCGACGGCATCTCCGAGTGCGCGTGTATCTGGTGGTGATCCTCGCCGCCAGGCTGGAAGCCGTTGAGGGCGACGTAGCCCTCAAAGATCCTCGAGAGCTCGCTCTGCAGACGCTTGCCGTTGTGCCGCACGTGCGGGTCCTGCTGGACATCATGCTGCTGCTGCTGCTGCTGCTGGGGTGTCTGCGCCCGCGTCTGCGCTTGCACGGCTGACTGCTGTTGCTGGGGTGTCTGCACAGAGACCGGCATGCCCGAAAAGGGCGTCTGCTGCGTAGACGGACTCGCGTCTACGTGACCTCCTCGCGCGAGGCCAATCATGCCCAGGGCCGCCGACGAGTGCGCATCGTCATCCGGGTTCAGGCCGAAGCGCGGAGCCACGTCCTTGAGGGACCGAATGGTGCGCCAGAGCCGCTGCGAGATCCAGCTCTTGGCCGACAGATCCTTGACGAGCTCGAGCGCCAGGTAAAACTCGTCCCTGCAGACCGGGCTGAAGCGCACGGGGGCGTGGACCGAGGCGAGGAAGAGCACGGCGATGGACGACGTCAGGAACTGGTGGTAAAAGACCTGCGCCCGGCGGTACAGGTTCGTCGTGCTGTTGAGGTGGTTCAGGTACTGGATCGTGTCCTTGGCCAGGTCGACGGCGCGCTGCGCCTGCTGCGGGTTCGCCATGATGCTCGTGGCGCTGTGCAGGACGGGCGTGTAGAGCCAGATGCGGATCTTGGGTGACCATCAGCCCCAATCATGCTTCTCGTTTTTGCGACTGCATTAGGGGGGGGGCTTTTATTTGCCTTACCTGGTTCAACCTGAGATATGTCCATATCCTCAGCCGCTGCAGGTTGTACGACGGCGTCGACGTCATCTGCTTCTCCCTGTCCCAATTGCGCGTCTTGACCTCTTCCGGAACCGTCTCGTACCACTGGAGGATCTCGCGATCGAGGCTATCAATCTCCTCCTGTCGTAGCTCTCGTGCCAAAACGGGTCCGAAGTGCGATACCTGACGCCAGACCTTGGCCGCCAGTCGCGAATACGTCACCATTGCGACGAGAAAGGGATATTCATCCTATTAAAGGATTAACAAAACATCTTCAGTCACACACACAATAATCCAAGACCCGCGTCGTTTCTGGTCCAAGGTTGGATGGGGACTCACCGGCAGGGGCAGCTCCGGGTCAATCTCGTCGTCCTGCACGGCAAAGGGCAGGCCCGTGGCGAACCCCCATCGCCTGTCGAGGCTGTAGGCCGTCCAGAAGCTGTGTAGCGCATTCTTCCGGTCCGTCTCGTCCTGGATGCTCATCAGCCCCCTCTTCTGGTGGATGCCCTGCTCGACGCAGAGCCGCACGACCTGGCCCATGACGCGCCAGGCCAGCACCTCGTCGTTGGAGAGGAAGCGGTATCCCGCCAGCAGGCACAGCAGGGGCAGGCTGGCGCCGTCGCTGGCGTCGGCCATGAGCTTGCGGTTCAGCACGGCCTCCATGCTCTCGTAGAGCCGGACCGCCTTGTCGCTCTGGCCGTGCATCTCGACGGCCAGCGCGCAGCAGAGCACCATCTTGAGCCGCAGCGTCTTGTCGTCGTTGATGGGCTGCAGCGGCCGGTTCTGGGCCCGCGCGGCCTCGAGGAAGGGCGCGATGCTCTTGGCGTGCGTGATGACGGAGTGGATGTTGACCACGGGATACATGATGCCCGTCTCGTCCTCGTGGCACTGGCAGAGCCGGACCATTTCGTCCTTGTCAAACTCTAGCAGCGGCTCCATGGCAGCCACGGCGCGAGTCGTCGCCGAGGGCGCGGCCAAGTCGCTCGTCGGCTGATCCCTCTCGTCGGCCTCGTTGATGCCGCGGTACCCCATGTTCGCAATGGTCGTGTTGGCCACGTCCAGGCTGAACGCCATGCTCGTCGGCCCGCGAAAAGATGCTGCGTGGGCGTGAGGATGGGGAGCAGACGAACCCTCGGTCCGCTGTGCAGAGACGGAGCTCGGCGCCGGAGAATGGGCGGCAGCGGCGGCGATGACGGAGCCGGGACCCGCGTGCGGCCGGTCCTGGACGACAGACGCCTGCCGGACCGGATCGCTCTGGATGGTCTTGACGGACTGGGTGAGCCAGCCGACCTCGTCCTGCAGGCGGCTCAGCTGGGCCATGACGGCCTTGAACTCTTCCGAGTCCTTGAAGCTGCTGGAGCAGCAGTTGGGCGCATACAGGCACGCCAGGTTGAGGTTCCCGCAACGCTGGCACGGCGTCTCGCCATTGCACTTGATCTTGCGCCTCTTGCACTCGTTGCTGAATTCCGGCGCCGGACCCAAAGTCAGCATTCACATGTTGTTTATTTCCCGTTCATTAACGGGCCCCTTGGAGCCTGTGGTGCGACTTACCAAGCAATGGAGATATACTGCAGGTCATTGGCGAAAAAAAAGACGGAGCCAAACGTCAGCATACGGACTCTCTCTCTCTGTTTCTCTCTCTCTCTCCCTTTCTCTCTCGTACTCACACGCACACACACACACGGCAGAGGGCCCAACGTCATGTTTCGGGTGTGAACCCTGCAGCGCATGCCGTGTCCTCCCCCCCTTGTGGCGGGCCAGTCGGGGAACTCACCCGGTTTCTCTTACTCCTCGTCTGCTTGTGACCACCGCTCCCGCCATCGTCATCCGCCGATTGCTTGCGCTTGTTGCCGCTCCCGCCGCCTCCGCCTCCGCCTCCGCCCCCGGCACCCGCATCTCCGAGCCCCGCGTCACCCAGGGAATTGTCCCCCAGCGAGGCCGGACCGGAGCCCGGGGGACTGGCCTGGGGCCGAGGCTGGGGCGTGCCAAAGGAGACGCTGGCGGTGTCGCTGAGGGCGACGGGCGCCGCCTGTGCCAGGTAGCGCAGGTCAGATGCCTGCGTCTCAATCAGCTCCATGTCGCGACAAAAATAAAAGAAGACGCGCCGCCCCCCTCCTCCTCCCCCGGGGGAAGAGAGAGAGGACTATGAGGCGCGAGAGAGCGTTTCGCTTCTTTGCCGGGGGGAGTTGAGTGGGTGCTTGACCGGCTAGCCCACTGACCGTCCAGACGACCGGGGAAAATAAAACGTGAGTCCCAGATGCCTGAACCCTCTTTTTTTCGTCACGGGCTGGTGCGAGCGCACACAAACACAGAAGTACGGGGTGCTGGCGCAAGAGTGTAAGGGGGAGGTGGAATGATGGGAGAGGAGATGATGGGGGGGCTTTGCTGAGAAAAGCGCGATGCGCGCCCCCGGTTTATCGTCGTCTCCTTGGTTCAGGTGCTGGAGAGAAGGGTGCGAAAACAGCTCATGCGCTTTCCCCTTGTCTCTACCATTGCACGTGACGGGGGGTTTAGCAAAAGGTATAGGCGCGAAAGAGAGAAAAAGAGAGAGAGTAGGGGGGAAAAGGGGAGCCCAAAGAGATAGCTCGTGCAGTTGAGAATATATCACAAAGTTCTGACAAGTGATTTGCGAAAATTCATGTCTAGAAATTCGCCCAGAATCCCCCGATGAATGAATGGCCTGCGCTGTACATGCCGCTAGCAAAAAAAGTACAGCACGCATACGTCAGGCGGTATGATGTAGGCCGCCTGCAGTGCCTACAGAGTAACTTATGTACGGCCGGGCCCCTTGGCCGTAATAACTTAAAAAAATCGGTCGTCTTCTTTGGTCACCGGCTGCTGCTGCTGGGTGCAAGAAGCCCGCCGTCCGTCGTCGAAGGAGGGAGGGAGGGCCTGCCTGGGGTACCTGTTTGCTGCGTGCTGGTCGTTGTGCAAGTGGAGAGCGTGAATGACCAAGGTACCCGTAGTCCCGATCCTGGTCGCTGCTTGATTGGTCCGTTGTTTTGAAATTCTTCAACGGGCGTGGGGCACGGCCATCCCATCCCATCATGGGGGATGGCAAGTCGCACGTAACTGTACTCGCCAAGGCAAGGTACTTTACAGATGCAGCAAGCGCAAATCATTCAACAAAGTCGCCTCCCGATGACATCCGGCCCCCCGACCGACTCATCAGAATCAATCAATCACTTCTGGACCTTGGCCCTTCCGAAGCTGCCCACCACCTAATTCGTACTGTAACTTGCAATAAGTTGAGTACCCACCCACACGCACACAGATATGTACAGTGCCTAGCTAATTCCTAAACAGGCGCAGCCCTTCCTCCTCGGCTTCAATTCCCTCCATCTCTTCGTCCTCGCTCTCGTTCTCGTCCAGTTCCATCTTACGCCCAAACAGGGTGCCGAAGAAGCGATCAATGGCATCCTGCTCCCACGACCGCCTGTCCTCGGGCGCCATAAAGTTCTGCAGCTTCTCGTGCACCGTGAAGCGCATCTTTCTTCCCTTGCTGGCCTTGCGGTCCACCTGCTTGCGCGTCTTGGCCTCCTTGGCCGCCGTAAGCATCACTGTCGGCACCCCGCTGCCCTGCCCTGACGACGTCTCCACCGTTCGCTGGTCGACTAGCTCCTTGAGCAGCACCTGGTAAAAGTCGGCGTCGTCGTAAATGTGCTCGTCCTCGGTAATCTTCTTGGCAGCTTGGGCGGGGGCACAAGAGCGAGGTACCCTCGTTCGCTTCACCAGCCGGCTCTCGGGCTGCGCCAGCTGCTCCTCGAGCACGTCTATCAGCGTCTTGTTGCGTTGACCAAGCCCGGTCGGCGCCGTGACGTTGACGCTCTGCACCTTGCGCGACCACTTTTCCAGCCTATCCCTGCGGAAGGCGACATATCCCGCGTCTTCCTCCTGGAGACTCTGCCAAATCGTCTCACTTGTCATTGACACTTCCACGTCTCGCTTGCGCTTTTCTCCCGTCTTGTGAGAGCCAACAATGTTCGTGCGGAGACTGCTAATGGTGTTGAGTAACTTGATGGCCGCCTCCTCAGCAGCTTCATATGGCTCCGAGTCCGCTGCGGGTGATTCGTCTAGCGTAGGCAACGTGTTTGCGGCCACAAGCGCCTTTTGTAAACGAATGCGAAGATTCAGCAGGCCATCGTAGATTTTCCGTTGTTTCTGAATCGCCCTTCCTTTTTCGACGTCGGCCTGCTTAGACAGGCCTGTGGGATTAGGCCGCGCAGGCTTGTCGCCGTTGTCGCTCTGCGATTCGTCATCGTCGTCGTCGTCGTTATCCTCCTCATCTTCGCTATCGCCCTCCTCTTCAGACTCCTCCTCTTCATCTTCATCTTCATCTTCAGATGAGCCCTCGGAGTCACCATGCCCATCTACGAAAGCATCCCAGCCATCATCGCTAAAGTCGTCTTCGTCGGATCCGTCAATCTCGGCGCCGTCCTCAGGAGCGTCAGAGTCGCCCTCAGCCTCATCGTCCGACATAAAGTCAGCCGCCTTGGCCCTGACTTTCGGCTTCTGCACCGGCTTCTTGGGCTTGGAGCTTCCACGAAAGGTGAACTTGTTGAAGCGATCCGCATCCGATTCACCTAGCGCATCGTCGCTGTCTATCTCCGAGTCGGATGCTTGCGCCTCGTCGCGCGCAAGATCGGCCATCTCCGGGTCATCGTATCCGCCGTCGCTCTCGCCTTCATCGTCCTCGTCGCTCTCGTCGTGACTCTCGTCATCCAAGGCTGATCGACTGACTCGAGAACCACGGTAATCGGGACCGAGGGAAACATTTTCTTTTTGTCGCAAACGGCTCTTTCCAACTGATACGTAATGCTCGGTGCCCGCGTTCTCGTCCTGGCTATCTTCACTGTCACTTCCGCGATCGCTTGCCGGCGCATTGCTTTCCGGGTCGTGTTCTACCCAAGCATTAGACACTTTTGCACGGCAGCAGTAATAACGACCAAAGTGTGACATACCTGTTGTAATCCTTTCATCAGGGTCTTGCAGCCTCTTTGCACGGCTCTTTGAGGCAGCCATTTTTGTCGCAAGCCGTCGGTGTCGCAATCGCAGTCAATGCCGCGAGTCTGAATTCGTAAGTTTCTTCATGTTCGGCGGGTGGGCGCAAGTGGGCACTTCAACTTTTAGGCGGTGGACCGCGGCAAAACGAGAGCTCCCCGCCATAATGGGTCCCCTGGCCCAGACCCACTATTGGAATTGGACCGCATCTTGCCTTGCTTGGCAGTCCCGAGGTTGTCTCCAGAGTGCAGAGTGCAGACAGTTCAATTATCCGGTGTTAGCTGGCCGACCTACAGTACGAAACGCACATACAAATCACGGCCGCGCATATCACATCATCACCAAATACCAAACAGAAATCTCGAAACAATCATTCTTCTCACTTGAATCCTGCTCCCGATCTACTATTAAGAGGTTATCTGGTCAAAACGTCGCTATGCGCGTCACGCATGCGCGCCCCTTTCATTCGTTGCGACCGCTCCTCCATCAAAACCCACTCGTGAGTGAAAAACACCCAGTGACCTACTTAATCGCCAATAACACATGTAAAGGGCCTACCCCGGGCAAGAGCACCTCCTCTATGGCCTAAAAAGGTCTCCAAAAGGAGAATTGACGGTGTAACGGCCGCCATTGCCGTTTCTTCAGCCAAAGGAGGCGTCGGCAAAAGCACCGTCGCAGGTTCTTCCTCCCATACTCAAAAGAAGATCATGGATGTCCTCTAAACCTGCTTCCATAGCAAATCTGGCATTGGCCTTTGCTAGGCTTGGTCTCCGTACCGGCATATTAGATACCGACATATTTGGCCCTTCTGTCCCCACACTGTTTGATCTTTCGGCAGAACCGAGACTCTCGGAAAGTAAGGCCCAGCTTCCCCGAAGCATAAGACTTTGACGCTCATCATCATAATTATCGTCGTCTGCAGACAATCGGCTCATTCCTTTGACCAATTATGGAGTCAAGACCATGTCAATGGGCTACCTCGTCAACGAAAAGGCGCCCGTCGTATGGCGAGGACCCATGGTCATGAAGGCTATTCAGCAGCTGCTTCACGAGGTTGAATGGGGAGGCCTCGACATTCTCGTCCTCGATTTGCCCCCGGGAACAGGCGATACGCAATTAACAATAACGCAGCAGATTATCCTGGACGGTAAGGCTTTCATGACTCGCTGGACCTCCCAGACGAATGCTGAACCAGCCTTAGGCTCGGTCATTGTCACCACTCCGCATACTCTCGCCACCAAGGACGCAGTAAAGGGCATCAACATGTTTAAAAAGGTCGACGTCGACATCCTCGGCCTGGTTCAGAATATGTCCCTCTTCAAGTGCCCTCATTGTCAGGAGGCGACTAGTGTTTTTGGTTCCAACGATAGGGTGCAGAAAGTCTGCGAGGAGCATCAGATTGATATGCTCGGCGACATTCCCCTCCACCAGAACATCGGAGACGACGGCGACAGAGGGAAGCCGACAGTGGTATCGGAGCCCACAAGCGACAGGGCTCAGGCTTTTCTCGACATTGCGACGGCCATTCAACGAAAGATCAAGCTGTAAATCATCCCGTGCAAATCACATACTTGGAAGCATGCATAGCATTGAAGCTTCTGTTATGAGAAACCCGAGGGCTTTGTCCTGCCCTACATATAGATGTGGGCAAGCTCGAGTGCAAAGTGGTATCATCAAAGCGCAGTGCACCAATATGCCGTCCTTCCACCTCGCCTCGCCACGCTTCATCATGCGTCAAACAGAAACCATCCCTATTCCTGCACGATCAAAAACGCCTGATTATCAAGGCCAATAATCGTCTCGTCCAAAATGTTCAAAAACTTCGGTCAGGAACATGCCATGACATTGGCCCCTAACCCCAACGCCTCGAAGTAATCCGTAAACGCCGCGAAAAAATGCTGAACGAGCAGACCCTAGTCGACGTCTTCCCCCGGCACGTACTGCGGGCGAACTCGGGCAGGATCTTTCCGCATGGCCTGGCCTGAGCCAGTGAAACCGACTGTGTGTGCACGCGTCAGTAATTCAGCCTCAAATTGCTGGAGACACGTACCTCGTCCGTTGATGCCTTCTGGAGTGCGAAACATGCTCTCTTTCTTCTTCATCTTGCCCATCTTCCCCTTGGCATTAAAGTCTTTCCACTTGTTTTGGCTCTTCTCCAATTCTTTGGATGCCTTTATCTTCTTGGCCTTGGGCTTAGGGGCTCCATCGCCCGCGGCATCTTTCTTTGCTTCCGGGTACATTGTTGCACCCGCAGACGAGACCACTCCTGGTCCAGAGGCCGCAGACGTAGCAGCTCCAGCACCGGTGGTCGTGGAAGAACCATCGGCCTTTCTCTTATTGGACATGGGACGGATGTCCTTTGCCCGTAGAGTCTCTGTGGTGTCGTAGTTTTTAAACTTGACACTGTAAATCGGTGCAGTAGATGAGCCCGTAATGGAGGTAATCCTCGCCGGGTAGAAGCCCCGATCCCCAGACAGCCATTTTGCCAATACTGTGTCGTTGACTTGGTAGTTGACGGGCGCCTCTTCTTTTTCATCGGCTGCAGCCTTTTGGAAGGCAGGATGGTTCTCTTTGGACCACTTCTCGGGCTGCGTCTCTGCGGCTGAGGTTTTCTCAGCTTCAGCAGGTTGTGAGGGTTGAAGTTCGGCAATATTTTCATCGAGAAGTTCTAGGACGCCTCTCAGTTCATCTTCGAGTCCCTTGAGCTCCTGGTTCTCGGGATCATCGCGGCGTTGTCCGATGACAATGTCGAGCTTTGTAAAGAGCCTCGTTAGCCATAGCCTTTTATTTACGAACAAAGTAGATCATGGCTTTTACTTGCCTGCTCTTGGTATAGCTTCTTCTCCTCCTCAATGGCGGCGAGTGACGACATGATGAGCAGCTAGAGGATATCTGCCAAAGACCGGTTGTTACTGCAGTGAGCTTTGACACGACACAAGAATGGCACGTAAAGAGAGGGAGGGCAGGACAAGAACAGGTTTCGCGATAGAAGTTTCAAAAGTGAAGAAATGTGCTGTTGCGATAACGAGGCTGAGGCAGCAGGCAGCTGGCGGTTGTAAGGTTGCGGCTGGAAAATGGACCGGGTCGCGCCGTCATCGTCGATTGGCGCGCGAAAGATGTCTGCACGTGACGTGGCAGCGAGATTCTCCCGCTTCGGCGTCAATGTACAGTAGGAGTCTCTTATTTATATACTGTATCTAGACCAGGTATGCTGGCAATGTTCCGACAGCACAGTTTCGAAAAAATTTCTCGTCGGGCGAAAGTACTTGATGTATTCAATCGACATTTGGATAATTCAAGCATGTCATGTTGGTCACTTTCGATTGCTTAGGTCAGGTTTTTCAATATCTCCAGTGTGAGTGATATTCATAGGTTGAGCGGCAGCACAGTGTGAAAATGAAGTTACGAAGCCTACTTCACCTCCAAGCTGTTGACAAGAACAGGGGAGTGAGCATGTAAGGCTGAAATGGTCCTTCTTGGCGTGGTGGACATAGTCCTCCTAAGACTATATCAACACTGGAGGAGAGACACAATCGAACCAAGATGCAGCGCCAGAGTCAAACCCGATCAGGAGCAAAGCCGTACGCTCACTATACACATGGTGAGCATTAAGATCACAACTTATCCGAGACAACGAGCAATGCTAGCCACGACCAACGCAACTGCTTGAATAGGCGCCGGTTGAGGTTCAAACGATGGCCAATGCAACCACACGCATGTAGGCACACGCATGGCATTGGACCGAGCATTGCTGCAAGGCGCTGCGGAGATAACGGTTGCATTCTGCAATTGGGAAAGAGGGGGAAAGGATTGGATGCTGATGCTGATGCTGCTGCTGCTGCTGATGATGATGATGATGATAAACCCCCGCACCTGGACTGGAAAACTGCATCGAAAGCTCGCACGCCAAAGTGGAGGGTAATGGCGGGGAAATTGGCGGGGGATCGTTCAATGATGGGCGTCCCCCAATCCCAGACAGCCAGGACGGCCAGGTACCGATGGTGCCTTCAAGGGTGGGGGGTTGAGACAAGTGACGGACCGTCGGGACCTTGGGGCGTCTTTTCCTTACTTCAATATCAGAGGCGACTGTGATTGGTACGAAATGTCGAAGCTCCCCTGTAAATGTCGACCGGTCCTGTCGGTGTCACTGGCGTCGAGTGTGCATGCAGAGAGTGCCGCCGCACCCACTGAAGATGGATGGACGCGAGCTTGGGGTATCCAGGCCCCAAATGCGCTGCACTCTTCCGCCAGTGCTGCACTGCTTCGTTTCAACCGCGCTTCCTTCTCCCTGCCCCTGTCTGGTTCCGGTCCTTCCACTCGCACGCCCACCACCTCCTTCTTCCATCACACATTATCATCACCACCACTACGACCTTACTTTGCACTCACCCCCCACACACCTCCATCTACTGTAGCGTCCACGTCAGTTTTACTTTTTTTCCCTCCTTCCCCCTTCCTCTCGGCCGGCTAGACCAAGAGCCCCGACCCGGCACAAGCGAGCCAAAGAGCGTATGAGAAAAGAAAAGAAAGAAAAACTCGCAAGCCATTGCCGGCGCCAGTCGCTCATCTCACCAGCAAAAGCCAATCCTCGTTCTGCACCCAGTTATTCGGTGCATCCATCACCATCGACCGGCTCGTTACCCTCGACCACGTCATCATTGCCGCAAGCCAATTGCCATCTCGACCTTTTTTCCATCTGCATCGTCCATCACTTCGCATATCGAAGACACACACACACACAGCCAAGACTCCTGGCTTTACACGTGTTCCGCTCGCGCCACTCCCCCGTCCGCCTTTTCTCCCCCCGGCTCATGGATCCTCCTGCAGCAGCATAAGCGGTCTGCAAGTCCCATTCGCCTCGCTGCACTGAGAGCAATCGGAAGTGATTGTTCAAAAATTCGACGCCCGCATCCGCAGCTGCGGACACGCGCCTACCCGCTCGCCCCCAGAACGCCATCGCCATGGCTCGCGACACAGACATGGACATGGACAGCGCTGCAGCGTCGGCCCAATCAAAGCGCCCAACTCTCAGCCATCGCGACAGCGATTCGCACAGTGACACCACAAATACCACGAATCCGCCAGTTCATCCTCATCGGACAAAGCATCTTCATCAGAAGCATCATCACGTCGGACGACTCCATGCTCGCGTGCCATCTTCAAAGTCGGTTCACAAGCAAAACGCCCACGTCGCCGCTGCCCCAAAGCTGAATCGTCGCCCGTCCTCTCCTTCCGATCCCGATAATCTTCAGCGACCACCTCCCCATCGCCGTGTCACGAGCGAAGTGAAGCTGCCGAGCCGCTCGCCGACTCCTCACATCTCCAAGAGCGCGTCCCACACGAGTCTGAAGCGCAATCGCTCCCACGTCGACGTCAGCAAGCGGAATCGCTCATCTGACAAGCTGAAGCGCACCTCGAGTGGTACAGGCATACACGCCACAAAATCCACCAAGTCTCAGGTTCACTTTGACCTTGGAAGTGACGACCCCGAGGACGAATGGGTTGATGCCAGCGGATCAAACTCTCCCTACCTCTCACGCAAGGGCTCGCTCAACAGCATCGCCCAGTCCTCGCTGCGGCCAGCACCAATCACTCCCAACTCACGCCCCGACAACACCATTGAGACTCCGCCTGCTCGCTTGAATCCCTCGCCTGACCCGGAGACGTCTCATCGAAAAGAGTACCTCACGTCTCGGCTTTTGCAGCGCACCCCTCCTTACGGCGCGCCGCCCAAAATGACCGCCGAGATTGTGCAGGCTGCTCGCCCGCGATTGTCTCCGTCTCCCATCGGGACAGATGTCAATGTGACGCCGCCGTCAGGTTCAAATCATGACGAGCTTGTCTCTCGCTTCGTCGACGTGCCTGGCTCAGGTATTACTAGTCAAGGCTCGTTCTACTGTCCACCGGGAGCCCATCGCAGATTGGACGAGACACCGAGACGCCCAAAATCGGTGACGGCATTCACACCGACTCGCGACCCAATTGAGCCCACTGTGACCGCCGAGGACGATGACAGTGTCTTGGTACCCCGGTCGGGGCGAAGAACAGCTGCCCCCTCTGCGGAAACCTCGAGGATACAGCAGAAGCTCAATTTGCAGCGGGCCAGCTCGGTCCTCGAGCCAGGTCAGGCCGTGACCGGCGTCGGCGGGGTTGTCGGCTCTACCCCTTTGATTGGTGTTGGAGGCCCAGGTTTCGACGGCGCCAACAGCCGGGACCCTCGCGTTGGCAAGCTATTGGAGCGCACTGGAATGGAGTACTTGGTGGTTCGCCGATATCAGAACCCTGTTGCTCGCTCACTCAGCCGGCTTGGACGCAGCCAGCCAGTTGACAAGGGGCGGCGTATCACACACAACAATACGCCTGCAACGAACGGGAAAAAGTCGGTCGACGTGACGCCCCGACACATGCGTCACATCAGCATGCCCGAGTCGCGGCAGGCCAATGCGGTTAGACGATCTGGCTCCGTGCGGACAATGGGAACAGGCTCGAGCTTTGACGGAGAGGATGTGAGTCGTCTTGGTGAGCGACTCAGTGGTGCGAGCTTGGTCGGTACCGAGGAAGAGGACAGCACCGCGGCACTGCTCAGAAATCTGTGGGAAAAGTCCATGGACCTGAGTGCGAGTACGGACTGAGCCGTGTGTTCGTGGATAAGGAATTAGATAAAAGAAGCCGGGAAAATGCTTCTGGATGGAAAAGCGAGATTGATATGATGACCGAGCAGGGGTAACAAGTACTTGATCTTGGCCAAACAGATATTCTGCCGAGGTGTAAAAGCAAGCGAAATGCCTAGACGGATGCCATATGAAGATGATTCTAAATTTATGCGCACCTACAATGTCAAACTCTCTCTGCAGGTGTCAGGTACCATTATATTCGACACTGGTGACGACTTTGAAGCAATGAGGTCTATATGCCATCACAGACGAATATGATGCGACTAGATATCAAGCAACAAACACAGAGGCAGGATCATCAGATGATCATTCCCACAAACATTCACGATAATGTGACAGGAGCAGCTTCAAATGGGGGTCGCGCGCGTATATGGCTTCTATAGTTGCAGGTTCTATATCTACACGTTCGGCGAGAGGAGATCATACTTGACGCATCGCTCGACCTAGGCACAAGCAAGTCAGCACAAAGAGTCCCACGGCGGGAGGGGACAGTCTAGGGGGAAACAGCAGGCAAAAAGACTTACATCCTCGACGCTGGCCTGGAGGAACTTCCTGGCCTCGAGGCCGACCCAGACGACGAGCATGGAAAAGTCGCCGCTCTTGGCCATCTGGGCGCCGCTCTGGGCGCCGAGCTGGCGCAGGATAGGCAGGGAGCTGGAGAGCAGATCGAGGTCCGGGTTGAGGCTGCGGCCGATGCCCTCGAGGAGGAGGATGCTGATGACGACGTTTACAAAGTCGCCCTCGAGGCGGACGTGGTGGCCGCGGACCATGGCGAGCACGCGCTGGAGGACGTCGCCAATCTTGACGCTGCCGAGGGCCAGGGTGCGGCTCTTTACGCCCAGGACGAGGTGCTGCATCTTGAGGGCGAAGACCTCCTGGTCCAGGACGGCGTCGGGCTGGCGGCACCGCTCGCACATGAGGTGGCCGGCCTTGTAGCCGTCAAACTCGGCGACGGCGCGGAAGAGGGCGATGAAGTTGTCGCGGTTGGTCGCGCTGAGCTCCGTCACCAGGCCCGTGTCGATGAAGACGAGCTGCGGCCGGTAGCCCTCGGCGTCAATCTTGGCCAGCTCCGCCTCCCAGGCGGCCTTGTTGGCGCGATGGCGAAAGGGCCGCAGGCGCTCGAGCACCTGCTCCGTCACGTCCGTCGGGTCGTCTCCCTCGTCGTGCGCGCCGGCGGACGACTGGTGGTTTGCAGCACGTCGCCTGCCGAAGCGTAGCTCAGGCCGCGCCGGCTGATAGAAGCGCACCATGATGTTGCCCGGGTGCAGGTCGGCATGCACAAAGTTGTCGAGCAGCAGCATGCGCAGAAAGGCGTCGAGGCCCTCGTTGGCAATGTCGTGCTGGAAGACGCCGCCGCCGTTTTCCATGAAGTCGGCCAGCGGGATCCCCTGGGCGAATTCCTCCACCAGCACGTTGCGCGTCGTAAACTGCGTGTAAGGGTACGGGAACCAGGCCGTCGACCGGTCCTTGAAGTTTTGCCGGAACCTCTCCAGGTTGGCCGCCTCTATCCGCAGGTCTAGCTGCAGCTTCATCATCTCCCCAAACTGCGTGACCTCGTCGGGCAGTGATAACCACTCAATCGTGGGGATGGCGTTGAGCGCGGTCGCGAAGAAGCCCATGATCTTGAGATCTCGACGCACCGTCCGCTCCACGTTGGGATGCAATACCTTTATGGCGACGTAGCTCGAGGGAACACGCTTGGGCGAGCTTTTGAGGACTGTGACGACATTGCGCCGGACATTCTGCCCCAGAGCTAGGGGCTGCGATGAGAGGTCGCCGTCCCTGGGCGCTGCGAGGTCCGGCTTGAGCTTGGCTCTGTACACCTGCGCAATGGCGCCGACACCGAGAGGCGTCTCGTTGAACTCCTCAAAGATGTCTTCAAACTTCCGACCGTCAAAAGCAGCCTCAATGGTCTCGCGAGTCTTGCGCATCGAGTGCGCCGGCGCGTTTGAGTGCAGCTTCGACATGGTGTCGCACATCTCGTTGGGAAAGATGTCCGTCCGGGAAGCCGCCCACTGGCCCAGCTTGATGAAGGCCGGTCCAGCGCGCTCCATGGCCCTGACCAAGAAGCTATACCACCATAAAGTTCCGGTTCTCTCGTTGTCGCGGTCGGCATGTCGCCGCCCAAACCAGATGATGGGAACGGTGGCTATGACGGGCACGAAGATGACGACTAACTGAAGAAACCGAACTCCAGTGCATAATGGCTCCCAGATGTACAGATCAAGGAACAGCATGGCCTTGTGCGCCACGCGCTGCAGTCCTCGGTCGTCATCAGGCACCTTTTTGCGGATCTCCTCGCGAGAGAGCTCCAGCATCCGGTGCTCGCCAGTCTGCTCGGTGCCCGTATTATCTTTGTGCGCGAGCTCGATAAATGTCGCCGTTCCCACAGCGGCGGCCCCGGCGGATGCTCTTAGCACCAATCTCGTCCTCGAATGCCTGGTCCATTGCGTTTGACGGGCGGTATGCTGCAGGCGAGACTGAACGAGACGCAGGTCTGGCAGTCGACCAACGCATTGTCGGAAAGTCGTGCGAGCGCTGAACCGACCGAATAGTAAGCCTGCTCTCATCTCTGCGAAAGATTGATGAGCCTAGCCCCAGCGTGCGCCGATGTGACCATTGTTCGGGGCGGGCGGTGCGCGGCGATGCTCTTGTCGTCGATATGAAGCCGAGTTTCGGGGAGGCGATTTGCGGGCAGAATGACGGACGAACCGCCGGCAACCTCCGGCAATATGTACGGCGATGTAATACAAAACAGTGACGTAGGTACATTGACCTTGGCTGGACCGGCGATAGCTCGGATAAACATGTGGCATACTGTACAGGCGCATGGGGACAGCCGCGTAAAGGACTAGAAAAAAAAAGTTGGATGGGGAATCGATCTATCCACTTTTGCGATAAGAGGAGGCCCAAGTCCCCAAACTCCTTCCACGTATCAGCGCAACGCCATTACCAACGAATCGACATCATCGCTTCTACGTGACAGTCGACATATTATTCTTCTGCACCGAAGCTTCTGTCTTGCAACATTAAGGAAACTCTCATCATGGGCTGGTTCTGGGCAGATGTGTCTCCAGCGGCGTCACGCACGCCCAGCGGCCATCCTGTCGCAACCGGAGCAGCGCCACCCGTAAGCTGTCACCAAGGAGCATGGCATATACACATCAACTGACTCGACTGTAGCGCGGATGCCCCGTCAACAAGAAGACCATCGACCTTCTTCGTCCCGAAGACGCGAGCCGGACAGGACCGACTGCGTCAAGCTGCCCGGTCCCGCACGCGACCTCGACCGAGGCGCAGAAGCCAAAGTCCATCATCTCTCAGCTGAACCCTCTCAACTACATGTTCCCCGACCTCTCACAGAAGCCCGCACCTAACCAGTCACTCGCGCTACCGACGTCTCGGGAGGAGTCAACGATACCAAAGGGATCCGGGAACGGAACCTGGGAGTACCCGTCTCCGCAGCAAATGTACAACGCCCTGTTGCGCAAGGGCTACACCGACACGGACATCACGGCAGTCGAGTCCATGGTGTCGGTGCACAACTTCTTGAACGAAGGCGCGTGGGCGGAGATTGTGGCCTGGGAGCAGCGCTTCGCCCGCGGACTCTACCGTGGCTGGCAGGTCTGCAAGCGAGGCGAGGCGCATGCGCCCGAGGAGCTCGAAAGGCACTGGGACGGAAAGGACACACCGCCGACCCTGATTCGCTTCCAGGGCCGGCCAAAGGACATGACGCCCAAGGCTACGATGTTGCAGGTTCTAGGGTGGATTTATCCGTCCAAGTTTGGGTACGCACCTTCTCCTATCCCCCAGAACTTGAATCTCCAGTGCTAACATGTTTCAGCACCGAACCTCCTTTTGACCGACACGACTGGTACGTCTCGCGAGACGTCAACGGCGAACGCAAGCAGGTCCGCTACGTCATCGACTACTACTCGGGTGAGCCCGAGCCCACCGGCGAGCCCGTATTCTACCTCGACGTGCGGCCCGCAGCCACGCTGCAAGGGTCGGCCGAGAGAATCATTCGCTGGGGCAGCGATGTGTGGTGGAAGGCGACGGGAGGCGACGTACGGGAGCAAAAGGAGTCTTGACCGTAGAGGGCTGCTTCACATGCGTTGATACTGCGATGGCGGATACAGATTTTTTGTTCGGCGATTGTATGATAATGGGGCGTTGTGGCAATTATTCCCCACTCGACATGATATGGCTGGGCTGGAAATGGGCGGTCAGGATGGAAAATAGCTGGCGTTACGGTCATGAATACTGCATTGTCGCTCTGGACGATTCAATCGGGCACAGCTTGCTGCTAGGCAATCACGGACGATAGTCAGTGTCGACTCTCTTTTAATGTCAATTGGAGTCATCTGAAATTGAAGTGCACCTCGAGGGTGTCACTCCTCGAACAGCCAATTTGCAGCCCATGGGCTTTTTGCTGGAAATTAAATGGGTTCATAAGTTCCAAATGATTGCTGAGTGGGAGCGTCGCAAACCGCGAATCGCCGGCATACACGCACAACGCCCCGATTTTGACTTAATTCAAGCGATATAGTGAATCTAATATTATCAGGAACTCTATATATATACGATTTCCATGATAGCAGAAGCGGACTTCGTCTCTCCAAAAACAGTAGTTTTCGTCCAATGCCACTATAGGGTAGGGTCTGCCGCAAAGAAGCTACCGAAATTTCCATGCAAAACTCGTCGGAAGCTGCATGTACCCCCTGCACTAGACGGTCTAGACTGCGCCCGTTGCTAAAACATCCGAGCCGCACGCTCGCTCGACCGATTGCACGCCGATTAAACACTCACCGAGGAACGCGCCAGCCGAATCGCGATCGGAGATGACTGTGGGGAGAGCTCCCGTCTCTGCCGACTCCCCGTCCGGCGACTACGTGCGCCTGCACATCACGCCTCTGGACCAGGACCTCTTCAAGGTCGTCGTGCCGGCCTCGCTGCAGCCAGCCGCGCGCAACGTCTCCTTCCACACAATCGAGACCTTTCCCGAGCGGCGGTACGGCTTTGTCGATCTGCCCCAGATGGACGCCGACAAGCTCAAGAAGAAGCTCAACGGCGCCGTGCTCAAGGGAACCAAGATCTCCATCGAAAAGGCCCGCCCGGAGGAGCGGCCCGAGCCCAGTGGGCATGTTGAAGACACGGAAAAGAAGGACAAGAAGCGCAAGAAGTCGAGTGATGAGATCGGATCGTCCAAGAAGCGCAAGCGCGACCGAGATGTGCTCGAGGGCGTCACGCTCAAGGATCGCAAGGTGAAGCGCGGATGGACCGAATCGGGCGAGACGAAGCGCAAGCACCGGAAGAGCAAGGACAAGGAAAAGGACAAGGACGGCCACGACAAACAGCAGCGGAAGAGGCTCAAATCAAAGTACACGGACAAGGACGAGTGCTTGCTCAAGGTCAAGATGCCGCCAAACGCAATGAGCAATCTGTCGCAGGAGCAGAGCAGCAAGAGGAGTCGCAAGAAGGGCAAGTCGCGCGAGGTTACGATTCACGAGTTTGAAAACACCACGCAATTTCCGAGCTTCCTGAAGCAGACGGCGCCAGAGACGAGCGGCAAGCCTGCGACCGAGTTTGTTGAGGGCAAGGGCTGGGTAGATGAGGATGGTAATGTGGTCGAGTCCGTCAAGACTAGGCCGCCGCCCAAGAAGAGAGAGGTCGTGGAGTCGAGCTCTTCGTCGGAAGATGACGACGACACAAGCAGCAGCGGCTCGTCTTCTGAAGATGAGGACGAGGAGCCGGAGCCGATGAAAGTCGACGAACCAGTCGAGGCGAACAAAGAGCCTGCGGAGAAGGACGACGAGAGCTCAGAAGCCAGCTCAGACGACACCTCGGACGAGAGCTCTGAAGACAGCTCAGACGAGGAGACACCCGTAAAGCAAGCGAAAACCCTCACGCCGCTCTCTGCCCGGCAAAAGATCAGCTCGGGCGCGGCGTCGCCCGTATCGGCCAAGAACCTGACCATCAAGATCCTCCCTCAGGCAACGACGCCGTCCGCGAACAAGGTGCACCCGCTCGAGGCGCTGTACAAGCGGCCAAAGGGCGACGGCGCTGGCGATCAGACACAGACGCAGACACCAGCCACGCAGGCGGCAGAGCCCTTTAGCTTCTTCGGCGGCGCGGGCTCCGACGTCGATGACGACGAGGACATGGACGACGGGGAGCGCGCGGACCGGCCGACGGCCATGGTGCCCATGACGCCCTTTACTCGACAGGATCTGGAGCGGCGAGTGGTGCGCAGCGCGGCGCCGACGCCTGACACTGCGCACCCGTCGCGCACGAACAGCCTCTGGCCGCCCGGCGACGACGACGACGAAGATGACAAGGTGGACGACGACGACGAGGGCGACGAGCGAGTGGGACTGGGCGGCGAGGGCGCCCCAGCGCAGGGGGAGCAGAGCGACTTCCAGTCCTGGTTCTGGGACAACAGGCGGGACCTGAATCGGTCCTGGATGTCGCGCCGCAAGTCTGCCGCCAAGGAGAAGCGGCACCGCGAGAACAAGGCGCGCGCGTCAAAGGCGGTGTGAATAAGATCTTTTCTATTCGTAGTTACCCTCCCGTTGGCAGCCGCGGCGAGGAGAAGAACGTCAAGGAAAGGGAGAGAAGGGTGTTTTCTGGATCTATCCATACGGATACAGTCCGTTATCACCCAAGGTACGAATAGGGAACGTTAGATACTGTAGAAAAACCCAAGGAAGAAAAAAAAAACTTCCGCAGCTAAAGCGCGGCAAAAGCAAAGTCGTCTAATGACGCCTCCTCATCCTCCTGCTCCTATCCCAACGCGCAACTCTGCCACGACCATCTGGACGTGTTTTCCCTCTCATACTTTTTCCTACCATGCAATTCGTGTTGCGGTGCGTGAATGTCCCCTCTTGCATTGCGCAGCGTGTGCGTTTTGTAACTTACAATTGGCATCCATTGTCCATTTGCCCTGACTGAGCCGCAAAGCCACAACACTGAACTGAACACCACTCCCTCTTTTCCTCTTCCCTCTCTCACGCCCATTCTCTTCCTCCATCCTGCATCCTCCCCATCTTTCTCCCCCCTTCATATAATCCTCCTTCAAACCTCTGAAATCCTCACCGCATTCTATTCACTTCATCATCATCCTCTTCGCGCATCATTCTGCTTTCGCAGCCTCGTGCGAAACAGCGAGTGATTTGCAAGGGCTTGTTATACAGCAATAACGCACCGACAGACATCACAAACGGGCGTGTGGTCTAGTGGTATGGCGTCTGCTTCGCATTGGCGAATCTTCTGAGCTTGCTCAGCAATCAGTTCGGAATAACATGTGATCTGCTGAAGGTCCGGGGTTCAATTCCCCGCTCGTCCAAACTTTTGCTCCGTAGACCTCCTACGTGTGGGGCCGATAAACTTCCCATTTTTTGTGCTGGAAGCCATCTCTCTCCCCTGGTTCTCGATCCTCATTGTCATTGCCGAATTCCTTGTTCCGTGTTTCATGTCGTGACTGCATCTTCATCTCTAACCGCTGACATCACACACATAGTCTTACAGCTCAACACGACCTACGAAGTAGTCCAACGACTTACACCCAAATATTAATCAAGACGTCTCATTCCAGGATCTAGGTCTACGCAAAAGTAAAAGCCAATACCCTTACTTCCGTACACAACATCTCAAAGCCCAACCTCATCCACCGCAGGATCCGCATCCAAGTCATTTTCACAGACATGCGGCAGATTATCCTCGGAACAAGTGTCCCGCCTCACTTGCCTAGCCGACTTGACCTCCTCTCCAATACCTATCATAGGAGACCCAGTCGCCGCCTTGACCTTTAGAGGTAACGCCAAACTCTTCTTCGGCGGCGACGGTAGTCGTCTTCTACCAACACGACTCTTGAGCCGTGCCTTGGACGCAGACGCCCCATCCACCACCTTGGCTGGCGACAGACACTCATGCCGATGCAACATGCGCAGCCCACCGCCTCGCAGCCGATCAATCAACGTCGGCACCAGGCCATCGACCTGATCAGCCTGCCAGGCGTCCCCATCAGGCGCATGCGAACTTCGCCGACGATGCGAAGCCGAGCCAATGGATCCTCCAAGGCGTTTATCCGCAGCCGCCGCTGTCGCCGTCCAAGACGACCGCTTCGTCTTTCCGTACTGGCCAGACAAAAAAGCCTCGTCACCGTGAAAAGGGTCCTTGTCAAAGAGCGAAAAGTCGCATCGCAGCGTCCACGTCGGCGGCTCCGCATCCGTGCCGTCGAGCTGACGACTCGGAGCGCCGCCGCCGCCGTGCGCGTCCACGCCCATCCTGTAAAAGTCTGGCGGGCGCTGGCCGTTGAGATGGTCCAGGTCAATGGGCGGCCTCAACCATTCATTTGTGCAGTGACGCGGCGGCAGCTCCGGAAAGGACGTCATGTTGGTGTCTGTATCAGCGGGTGATATTTCCGTGTCAGGGGATACCATGTTGCGTGATGGGGATCCTGCTCGTTCCTTGTCCACAACACACTTGGTGGGAAGTTCGTCCGTCGTGTCTCGGGTGCTGCACAGAAAGTCGTGGCATCCCAGCTTGAACTTGGTCGTAGTCTTTGGCTTGCGCGCGTCGCTCTGGCACGAGGGAATCCCGTTGGCACTTGGACCCGACGCGACTCTGGCAGGATCACTGATTCTGTGGACGCAGTGACCACCTCCGCGGTTGATGCTCGCAAACGAAGCCTTGAATATACCAGCGGACGTTGCCATATCTCCGGACCCGGGAACGGTAGCCACGCCGCACCGGCTATCCGGTCTAGGGAAGAGAAGAGTATCAGTTCGTAATCTGCAATCCCCGGAGCTGAGGCTGCGCTTGGCCCCCGCAAACTCGGTATGCTCCAGCTCAGCAAACGCGAGCCTGAGCGAGTCGGATATGTCCCTGTCGCTGACCAGATACAAGGTCTCATCTGGCCCGGGAGACCCTCCGCGATCCGATCGCAGCACATGGCGATGCTGAGTGGTCGTTTTGAGTCGCTCCTGCACCTTGTCAATGGCAACCTCTGCAATGGCACCACTGATGAGCTGAGGCGAGCACTTGGGATACACAGACGGCCTGCCTCCGCTCAAGGTGCGGTTAGTCTGGCGACCGCTAGACTGCGTATCCGCTGTTGACTTTGCCCTCGAACAAATAGCCTGAAGCGACGAGGATCTGGACTTGGATGCTCCCTGGAGCGACGTCGTCGCCTCTTCCTTATCTGACATGACCATGAGATATGCCGGCGACCCGTACCACTGCACAGTCCTGACTTGGACGTGATCAAACTCGTACGCGTCGCCGTTGCTGCCACCGTCCTTGGCCCGATACATGAAGCAGGCGGACTGGTGATGGCGAGGACTAAAGACGTATAGCGGCTCATTGGTCATCATGGCCGTCTGAATGGACCCCTGAGAGTGACGAGCGGAGCGCTCGCTCATGGGCGACCCCTGTGAGGTCGACTTCTTGCTCACGCTCGCGGCCTGGGAGAGCTCCTCCATGATGCGGGACATTTGCGAGTCCAGCAGCGACCGGGAGGACTCGGCCCTCTCGCGCTTCGTGCTGCTGAAGCTGCCGCTCGCATTGGTCGTCAGCACTTCGGGCTTTTGCCGCCCATCGCCGCTGAACACCAAGCTGAGGCAGCCCCCTTCCTTGGAGCACGCCCGAGATGACTTTTGAGACTTGCTCGAGCGGGCAATGGGGCCGCAGCAGACTGCTTTTGGGCAATGGAGTGTTGACGCTGACTGTGATCGCTTTGAATCGGTGGTGTTGGCAGGTCCATCGCCGACCGGTGACTCTTTGCGTTTCCCGCGGTCCTCAGGGGCAATCATGTCTTCGGGGTCGGCGCAGGGGTCTGCCGGACAGTGACTCTGAGGTGCCGGGCTGGCGGCATCGTGTTGATCCATGAGAACGGGGCGAGACAGGAATTCTTTGAATGATTTGTTGTCGAGATTGGGCTGAATTGAAAAGGTGATGACGATAGGATTGCGAGACGTTCAGGATTGAATACTAAGGAGAAGAGAGAATAGAATGGCCGAATCAAAGGATGGTACGAGAAGAATGCTGCGGCCTAGGGACTGGACAAACCGTAGCGTCGAGAACAAAAATCAAAGTGATGCAAGAATCCTGGCATATTCTGGCAGGAAGTATTATCTAGGTCGCTGTCGAGGCAAGGGCGTTTGTGCAGGCGACCTCCAGCTTCCTCACTAAACTTGGGCAAGAGGGCTGGCTATTGAAGTAGTTGAGATACTCGACGTTGGTCATATATATCCATTAGAGCCGTATGAAGAACCTGCAATTCTTGTGTGACGGCTCCACGCAAGCCGTGCTGATGCAGATGCTCGAGAATCTTTAACATACTAGTCAAAGACAATCTTTTGTCCGGCAAAAGACGCACCCTTTTGCGCATCGAGGGCCTTCTTTTTAGCCACCCAACTAGGATGCAGCGGGCCCTCATCATCGCGCTTTGTAGGCGGCGGCGGCTGCTGCTGCTGCTTTCTCGTCTCATCTCCGCCGCGAGCCCCGGCAGACCTGGCCAGCGGATTGCGCACGCCCTTCTTCCACGGCGTGCCGCCGCCGCCGCCGCGCTCGTCCCCGTCGACAGCTCCGCGCCTCATGTCCCAGCCAGCGTCGCGGCCGCCCTTTTGCTTCTGCTTCTCGAGATGCTTGGCCTTGGCGCCGTACTTCTTCTCCCATATTGCCTGGCGCGCGCGCTGGCCGCGGCGCTTCTTGGGCTTTGCGTCCTCAATGTCCGACGCGGACTCGGAGCCGGAGACGTAGCCGCCCATGAGGCGCGGAAGAAAAGTCGAGTCCACGAGAGGGCCGGTTTTGCTGGTCGCCGAGGATTGCTTGCCGTCCTTCTTCTTCTTCTGCTGCTTCAGTGGTGGCGGGGATGACTCGTCTGATGATGATGATTCGGACGCTTGCTCCGACTCGGTCTCGGAAGAGCCTTCGGAGTCTGATATATCGTCCAGGTTCACCTTTTCGCGGCCCTTGAAGGCCGCGAAACGCTCGTCGTCGAAGTCGCTGTCTTCTTCGTCTTCAGATGAGCTGCCCAGTAAGTGGCTGTACTTGGAAAACTCTGCCTCCTCAACTTCTTCATCTTCTTCTTCTTCATCGCTATTCACCTCGCCAATAGCTGAACCTGGCTCGTCAACGTCCGTTTCGAAGCCCTCGAAATCAGTCTCTTCCTCCGAAGCAGCGTCAGCTTTCGCGACGGGCTCCTCTGACAGAATCTCAGGTTCCGGTATCCGGTCAGAGGGCTGCTCCTCCTGCTCAGTTCGTTTATTCTTGCGAATCCGCTTGGCCTTGCCAGGCATGGCAACGTTTAGCGCTTTGCAGACGGCCGCGACGGCGCGATCCGTGGCTTTCTTGACGTGTTCCTTGTTGTAGAGCCCACTCGTGACGTTGTGAAGGGCCACTCGTTCATCTTCGGGAAGTTGAGGCTTGGATACGCCGGCGCGCAGTTCTTCGGGGAGGTCTGGCGATTCGGCGATGGACTTGATCTTGAGTACGGAAGACAGCACGTGCGCGCGCGCCGTCTGGTGCAGATCGAGGGACTACTATTGTTCAGCTAATTTCTCAAAAAGTTGCGATGCTCTCTTGCGCACCTTGAGAACGGCAATCTCTCGCTCCAGCCTTTGTCGCTTATCGGGTTGCGCTTGGTCGTCGTGCAGTCGCTTGCTCTGGCGTTGTCGCTCGAAGCCTTTGGCCATCTTGAGGGCGCGAAAAACCTCATCTTGGTGTTCCTGAAGCGTAGAGCGCAGATCCGAGTCCGCTGAGCGCTTTCGTTTCGACATGGCGTGTTTGTGGTGTGTGATTCGCGATTGTTTGCTGGTGAAGTCAAAATTCGTGGATTTGTCGCATCAACTTTTTTGAGCCCCATCGCGATAGTGCGGTGATTGACGTGCACTGTGTGGAAATCCGCCTGAAAGCGCAGTAATTTGAGGCGAAGGAGCCGCCGCGCACAGTACAAATAGCCTCCATCTGTTTTGCAGCGCCGCTCTTTAGGATATATTCCATCAATTGGCTTATTTCTTGTTCATGGAGACGAGTCGAGGCATGATCATCACATGGCCAATGCATGTAAGAGCACTGGGAAAGTCTCCTCGAGATGTGCACAGGCTCATTCAAAGCTCACTTTACGAAGTGAAATCACTACAATCCGTAGATAGTAATGTTTATCAACCATTTTGCCAGATGTCGTCATTCGGGCAGCCTCTGCATCAAGTAACGATGCCAAGAATATGCGAGCCATGCCGACTTCTCTAACTGGCGATTGCGACAGTAGACTTTCTAGCGTCTTGAGTTTTGTCCCACGTAGATTTCAGGCGGCTCGGCATGTGCCATCCATCGATGGCTTACCGGTCTAAAGCGCTGATGACGCCAGCGAAAGCGCCAACATGATTGATAGCAGCGACTAGCGACGGCAATCATCGCAAGCGAGGTAGTCTTATCACGTACACGTAACTTATCTGTGGATGTCCCAATAGACACTCTGCGTCTACAGTCACCGGTTATACCTAATGGAGGAGGTCACCATGGGTGTAACCGCCCGGTAGAACGCAACAATGGGCAACAGTCGTGACCGTCGGGAGAGTCCGGCCGAGGGCGTGCTGCTCAATAATGCTAATTCTATCGAGCGAATCCATGGCCACGTCGGTTTGGATGGGGAAAGCGGCACAAGGTTGCAAGTACCGGCGCTGATAAGCGAACGGCAGCGGCGGCATGACAATCAGAAGCAGGAGCAGAAGCAGACGCAGAAGCGGGTGTTTGACAAGTGGACAGCAAGGATTTGTATGTGAGACGGTGGCGCAGGGCCAAACTCCACATAAGTTAGATGCCCGGGTCTCGCCAGCGGTAGAGACAGACGTCATGGGCGAGGGCGGGAAGCGGGGGGTGAGACGGGGTGTTGAGGCATCCAGGTGTCGGGGTATGAGGTGTTGGAGTGTGCTGTCGAGGCGATTTCGAGATGCTCTCGATATGCGTCGTTTTCGATACGAGCCGTTCAAGGCCGGTCGAGATTCATTTGGCGGTCAGAGAAGTGATGCGTCCAAATGCCCTGAAGCCGTGCCTGTATTTAGCGGTGCTTGCCGTAGCCGAGTAATTATGTTGAGCAGCCATCCATCGGCAGAGGGTGTGAGTAGCTAATGGGTGCACAATGTAGCTGATGATGGAGAAAAGGCTGCAGCGGTGACGAGCGACGGATGGAAACGTTCAACGGGGCATGCAGGGGTGCAAGCAGAGCAGAAAAAGAGGGACCGATCCACTGGCCCGACGCGCGCGCGCGACGACATGCACGAGACTAAAACTACCCCGCAGTACCGGACCTGCGGGGTAACGGGTACATGGGCCGTCTTAGAAGTACCGGGATGTGCCTCGATAGACAGCAAATATCTACACTTATACGGGCATTATGGTGAGAACCAGGGAAAGCGAAATGTTGAATTCACGAAGCAATAGCATCAATACAGAGAGAACAAGTTATGTTACGCACCATGTTGACCGGCCTCGAAGCATTTAAATGCGGGATGGATGGATGGTTGCTCCATCGATGCGGGCTGGTACCCCAAACTTGGAAAGCACACCTCGATCCGGTAGCAACAATCCGACTTGCGTCTTGACCTATCCGCTACTTTACTTTGGATACTGTACTCTCTCTCTCTCTCGCTGGCATGTCATACCTCTCTTTCTCAGCCATTCTCGCGAGCCATCAGTCACAGACACTCCCATCAAAGCTACTACTCGTTCAGACATGACCGACAGTGACAGTGCTTCCCGCGAGATGAACCCTCGAAACACGCTGAAACGGGTACCCATGGTGCAAACCTGGGAGCCTACCCTTGGACCCTACACACGTAACGTCGCCAAGCACTTTCGCTTGACGGATATAGCTCAAGGCAAGACAGAGAGATCTAGTGAGAGGCACAGTCATTAAAAACACACAAGACCATACAAGCAAATGTTAAAGGGAAGAAAGAAGAAACCCCGCAGATGCGATGCGACGAGAGAGCTGACGACGAGGCGCGCCCGTTCGGCCGTTCTAAACTAAGTTGACTTGCCAGGCGCGGCCCGTCGACAATGAGAGAAGGGCCAGGCAGCATTGAGCTTAACAAGAATGGAGGGGGGGGAGGGGAAAGCGGGAATGCGCACCGCACGTACGTAGGAGGAAGAGGAGGAGTGTAGCAGGAAGAAGAAGAGGAGGAGACAGAGGCAGAGGAGGAGGAGGGAGGGGCTTGCCGTGATGGAGGGTGACGACTGGATGTCAGTCCAAGCCGCTGCTTTTCTTCCTCGTCGTCCCGTCCGCCCAGTTCTTCCCAACGAACAACTTGGATCAGGTAGGTAAGGTATGGTTGATGGGGTTCCAGAGTAGATAAGTAGCACGTATCAAGTCTCGTGCCGCACCTCCTCCCCTCCCATCACCTTCATCAATAACACCCTTTTCTTCCGCTCTTCACTCTTGCGTCTTGTCTCCTTCCCTCCTCCTCCCCGCCATCACCATCATCATTTGCAGCCGTGGATCCTCTCACCGTGCCTCTATTGTCTGTCTGGCTTCCTACTGCGAGAACAGCATAGCCTCGTCTATTAGACTTTCCCGGTTCCCCCGTCTCTGGCCGCTCCGTCTTAAGTCGCTCCTGGCGCATTCAGCTCCAGTCAATCCCGAAAGATATTTGACTTTCCCCGTTCGGGCCCAACTCTGCGTTTCCCTTAGAAAGAACCTCTTGCCGATTGCGCCGTCGTCCAACTTTCTCGACAACTGCATTCGCGCGACACCTCGAAACTTGCAACCTTTTCTAGGCTTTCGCGCAAAAGGTGCGACCCCCCCGCAAGGCAGTCCGTCTCTCTGTGTCTGGAAGACCCCGCTTCGAGACGACTCGCTCGCCTGGGCAGCAAACCATCCTCCGCTCGAGTGTATGCTCACCTGGCACTGTCTATCCAGATTGGAACAAGTTCCTTGACTTTCTGCCAGACCCCCCCGGTGAGTGATGCTGTCCACTTTTGAATCCTTTACTTTATTTCCTCGGACCACCGTCCGATACCGAGCGGAGCCGGGCACACTCAAGTGAGCTTGGTCTGTGTAATATGAGATTATGAGATCAAAGTCCAAGTCGGACAAATGTCGACAATTTATGCATATATTCTACCGATTTGCAAAATCTCAAAATTCACACGATCTTCATCTTCATATTGGCTGTTTTACTTGAGTGCAGCAGCACTGAACGCGGACTGACCTGTGCGAATATAGCGTCTCTCACATACTGCCTCGTCACCGTCATCTGTCGTCGCTCGCTCGATAAACAAAAGGCGTTGCGACTCGGAGCACCAACTTATCCACAATCTCATCATGACGTCCGGTAGTTTGAGGCAAGCGGCCGAGTCGGCCCGGAATAAGGCTTCTGATGTCGTCAACACGGCCGGACGCAATGGGGCTGCCATGGCCAACGAGATGATTCACACGCCCCTAATGAGAGCAGCCCTGCCCTTCATCAACGGTGGCATCAGCGGCATGGTTGCCACGACCGTCATTCAGCCCGTCGACATGGTCAAAGTGCGTATACAGCTCGCAGGCGAGGGCACGTCGTCGGGGCCGAGACCCACCCCCATCGCCGTCGCTCGTCAAATTGTCGCCAGTGGCAAGGTTCTCGATCTGTACACCGGCTTGTCAGCTGGGCTGCTGCGGCAGGCAGTGTACACGACAGCTCGTCTGGGCTTCTTCGACACCTTCATGGGCCGCCTCTCAACGCGGGCCAAGGCTCAGGGACGAGATATCGGCTTCGCCGACCGTGCAACGGCCGGTCTGGCGGCAGGCGGCATCGCGGCCATGATTGGCAACCCGGCCGATCTGGCTTTGATCCGGATGCAGAGCGACGGCCTGAAGCCGCTCGCGGAGCGTAAAAATTACAAGTCGGTCGTGGACGCCCTGACTGGCATCGCCAGAAGCGAGGGCGTCGCCGCGCTGTGGGCGGGGGCGGCGCCGACGGTTGTGCGCGCCATGGCACTCAACTTTGGCCAGCTTGCCTTTTTCAGCGAGGCAAAGGTGCAGCTGAAGAAGAACACGGACATTTCTGCGAGGGCACAGACTCTCAGTGCCAGCGCGATTGCCGGATTCTTTGCCAGTTTCTTCAGTCTGCCGTTTGACTTTGTCAAGACGCGTCTGCAGAAGCAGCAGAGGGGCCCCGATGGGAAGCTCCCGTACAAGGGCATGGTCGACTGCTTCACAAAGGTGGCCAAGCAGGAGGGCCTGATGCGGTTCTACCGTGGTTTCAGCACGTACTATGTCCGGATCGCGCCCCATGCGTAAGTCTTTGATTCCATCTAGTACATGCGTTGCACGATTACTGACGTTGAAATTTAGGATGGTCACATTGATTGTGGCCGATTACCTTGGCTGGCTGACCAAGTGAGGAAGGTTCGGGGCGGAATTTTGGGGTTTCTGGCGTTTGGGATATGGCAACTATGACGAATTGACGAGGTTTTATGGGATTGAGTCATTGGTATACCATGAAATGGCTGTTTGGAGACTTGGTCTCGATGGCATGGTGAGTACATGGGCGGGTTGAGTAGTCTTTGACGTAATGAGAGCCTAAGAGCACATAACTTATATTCTTATGAGCATCAAATATCTGGTGATAAGACGGGTCGAGTCTTTGTCGTAAGAGGACGTCGCGAGTGTTGTGAAAGGAAAATGAGACTGGGTCGTGAATGTCTGTCTGCACTGCGGCAGATTGCTATGCATCGAAACTGCAACTTGTCGGCGCCGGGGGCAGCGGCAGGCCCCGTGTGGGTCTGCTGCGGTCCGCCGTCGGTAGCACGAACTGCCCCACGATCGAGTACGGAGCACGGAGCATGGAGTGCGAATATTAGGCAGTGAATCGGCGCAGAACATGACGTTGAATTGTTGATGCACGGATACAAGACTTTTTCAAGACGATGCATCTCCAACACGATGCAACTAGAAGTCCTCAAGTTTGTACGCTAATGGTTATTATCTGCTAGTCAGATGGAAGAGAGATTTCAAGTTGGGCATCGGACATGAGCTGCTTTAATTACTCACGTGACCTCGCGCCATGCCGATGACGTAGATTACGTAGCTCGCCAGAGGAAAGCTTGACGCTGCTCTCGTCGCCGACACTCGCACGTGCAATCAGAAGAGTCATCCCGAACCACCGTCACGATCGATCGACCGAGTCTCGTCCCGCTCACGAAATTTTTGTATTCGGAGCCGGGACTGTAATCAGGCGGTACCATAATCGAAGTGGGGAGTATAAACGAAGCCGGCACTTTTAACGAAGCCGGGGAAATGGTTGCCAAGACGCGCGCCGCGAGGAGTACCCGGCGCGCGGCCGCGGAGACGACGACGACGACGACGACGACGACGACGACAGCGGCGGATGTATATCAGCAACTACTCGCCGAGGCGGGCGTCGAGGCGGGCCCGAGGAGGAGAACGCAGCAGCAGCAGAAGCAAGAGGAGGAAAGACCGTTGAAGAAGAGGCGCGTGGGAGGGAGTGGAGGGGTGGAAAACAGGACGAGAGAAGAGAAGATGGCGGGGTCGGCGCATGAGTCGGAAAAGAGTGTGGGATCGGCGCCAAAGGTCAAAGATGATGAGGGGGTGGAGGTGGAGGATGATGATGATGACGACGAGGAGGAGGTAGAGTTTGAGGATGTGGTCATGCCGGAACCTACGATACAAACACTCGAGCGCGAGTCCAGCGACGACGACGACGACGATGACGATGACGAGGAGGATGAGAAGATACAGTTCGAGGACGTCGACTTCACAAAAGCCCTGACCGACGCCGGCCCGGCGCCAAAACAGGCCGCAGACCTCGTACTCAACCTCACCACCCAGCAGCAGCAATCGCAGACGAGCAGCCGCCATCGCGAGCGGCGCCGGCCCCTGACGAGACAAGACCGCGAGCGCCGGTGCCTCGCGCACAAGGCGCACCTGGTCTGCCTGCTGGCGCACGCGGCGCGGCGGAACCACTGGTGCAACGACGCCGCGGCCCGGGCCAGCCTGCTGCCGCTGCTCTCCGAGAAGGCGCGGACGTACCTCACCCCCGACGCGGCGCCGCACCTGTCGCAGTTTGGGCGCGCCGAGAGCCTCAAGAACGGGCTGCGGCAGGCAGAGGACGTGTGGAAGGCGCGCTTCGAGGTCCGTCAGAGGGGGCTGCGGCGCGCGCTCTGGGCAGAGGACCCGGAGCACCTCAAGGACGTACGTCGACCCTCTCCTGAGAACCCACCATCCCCTTTCCCCTTTACTCCTCCTACTCCTCCTTGCATCCAGCACTGGAGCAGATATGCTCTGAGGGGATGCGGAAAGCTCAAGGCTTACAAATCTATGGGGATGGATAGTACGAGCCTCCGAGCGACATGGACTCGTGCCTAGACCGCGCCGACTTCCGCGAGGCAGCAAAGAAGCTCCAGGGCTCCCGAGACGTCGGCGCCCAGCTCTACTGCGCGCTGCTCCGCGCCGTCGGCGTGCGCGCTCGCCTCGTGTGCTCCCTCCAACCGCTGGCCTGCGTCGGTGGGGCGCCTGCGCTACCGAAACCGCGAGGGAAGATGAAGACACCGACACCGAGCCCTGCGAAGAGCAGCGTAGTGGAAGAATACAAGGCGAGAATAGAGGCCAATCTCGTGGATGCGCCCACTTCTCCGTCGGTCGGGTTGAGTGCGCGGCGGAGACTCGGTCACCCCAACGCTGCTGCCTACAGCTTCAAACCGGCCCCGTCACCGCCGAGGATACACAAGGCCTTCGACGCGCCCGTCAAGATCCGCGAGTCTCCGTTCCCGGTCTACTGGGTCGAGGTGCTTGACGTCGGCCACCAAAAATGGCAGCCGGCGGACCCAGTCGTGCTGCGGAGCTTTTGGAAGCCAAAACTCTACGAGCCTCCCATCACGGACAAGGAGAATAGCATGAGCTACGTCGTGGCCTTCGAGGCCGACGGCTCTGCCAAGGACGTTACTCGGAGATACGCCAAGGCTTACACGGCCAAGACGCGCAGACTACGAATCGAGAGCGCCTCAGAGGATGGGGAGGCGTGGTGGCGCGGAGTCATGAAGTACTTTCGACCGAGAAAGCGCACCGATCTGGACCAGATCGAGGACAACGAACTCGCCGGCACCGAAGCCAGGGAACCGATGCCGCGAAACGTGCAAGATTTCAAGAACCACCCCGTATACGCCCTCGAGAGGCATCTGCGGCGGCACGAGGTCCTGGTCCCGGATGCGAAACCGTCCGGCACCGTCGCGGCTGGTTCGCGCGGACCGCTTGAAAAGGTGTACCGAAGGAAGGACGTCCGCGTAGCTCGTAGCGCAGACAAATGGTACCGCCTAGGACGAGAGATCAAACCCAACGAGATACCCGCCAAATGGCTTCCAAAGAGGGCAAAGCCCAAGAGATCGAGGCTCGAAAGTCCCGAAGAGGCGGAAGTTGATGACGCCGGCGTACCCGTATACAGGCTCGACCAGACCGAGTTGTATGAGCCGCCGCCAGTGCGCAACGGGCGCGTGCCCAAGAATAAGTTTGGGAACATTGAGGTTTACGTACCGAGCATGGTACCGCGAGGAGCGGCGCACATCATTCACGAGCACGCTCGGCGAGCGGCGTTCCTGCTGGGAATTGATCACGCCCCAGCACTAACAGGCTTCGAGTTCAAGGGGCGACAAGGAACGGCGGTACTGAGTGGCATCGTAGTGGCCAAGGAGTGCGAAGAGGCGGTGTTGGCGGTGCTCGAGGGACTAGGCAACTTGGAGCAGGAGCTCGCTGACGAGAGGAAGAGGCTGCTGGCGCTGAGAATGTGGAGAAAGCTGCTCATGGGGCTGAGGATCCGAGAAAGGATCTGGAGTGGTGTAGATGAGGAGGAGAAGAAAGAGGCCGAGAGGCGAGCCGAGCTAGAGGCGGGTGTTGACGACGGAGCGAGCGACGAGACGGAGGAGTTTGACAAGGTCATTGACGACGAGGCCGAAGGAGGCGGGTTCCTGATTGAGTAGCCATGCGCCGCTGCCAAGGATCGAGCTGGAGAAGTTGAAGCGTGCTCGCATGTCAGAAGCAAGGCGCGGCTGCCGGCTTGCAGAGGTTACCAGTAAGTAAGCTAAGACGTGGCCCACACGGCAGATTGTGGGGCGTCCGGGGGATCTGCTGCGTCCATGAACTCTCACGGCTTTATACGAGGTCCTCTCAGTCGGTGCTGCGGTCGAGAACAAATACTCACAAGTTTCTGTACAAGGCAGTGATGGCTTTTCCGTGCAGAATTTCACCCACCTGTCAAAGCTTGATTGACCTGTGCCAGCCCAACAAGGTACTTGATGACGAAGACAAGGCCGGCGATGATGCTTAGATGGTGCATTTGTTGGGGGCGGCCCAGAAAGCCTCGGAGCAACCATGAGCCCGATAGCCCGAGACCAAAAGAGGTTGTGCCGGACGAAGGTGAGGACGGACGAAAAAGGAGAGAACATCTGGCATCTGTTGATATCTCAACTCGACCGTCCTTCTCATTCGACTCGTTCGCGCTGTAGCAATTTGAGATGCATTTGCCGGTACGAATGACAGGTGATGGATGGGACGTATTGGACGTAGTGGACGTGCAGGTCAGAGGCGAGCTCGGACTCGCTTGTGCTCCCAGAGATTCCCGGCGGCGGCAGAGGGAGAGAGACATGCAGTAGCTGGGGCGTGTCTTGATAGGGCAGACAATAAGGTAGTGTAAGTAGGTTTGTGCGCCTCAACCGGGTACGGAGTCAACTTGCTGCACTTTTGTGTAAGTATGGAGTACGAGTACGAAGTAGCCATGCTGGATCTGAGTCTGGGTTGGAACAGGGGGGTGGCTGTTGTCGATTGCCTGTTTGAGATGTGCAGCCCAGTCAGCCTTCGAGAAATCGAGGGTGGTGTCTCTGTTCTTATTTCTGGTTCATTGATCTATGCGAAGAAAGAATCGAGAAAAACTGCAGAGCATGGGAGATAACGACGATTGCGTGTCATGTACTGTACGAATACCTTACTGTATTCCAAAGGAACGGCAGGTGCGAGCCGGTCCTTGGGTGCAGTTGCATCGTCCAAGACTAAGATCTGACCCACTTTCGCCTTGTTTGTTAGCCTGTCCAGCGTCCACTAACTTACCCCCTCGGCATGGCAAGGAAGGAGTCACCGAGATGCAACACGCAATCGATTGACCTTTCCGCAAGGTCCGAGCTTCCGAAACGCGTGCAAAGAGCATCGCCTCGCCTCCTTGGTTCCTGCCTTGCCTGGGCCTGTTTTGCCTGTCTGTCCTCTCCGATTTCGCTGACTTGACCGCTCACCATCTGCTTACCATTGCAGTTGAAGGCCTCGTTTGCTTCTGCCTAATCATCGACTTTCACTCCATAAGCCTACGTTTTGTTATTCTTAATTGTCAATCCTCACTCAGAGATTGCGTACTTGTTATCATCTAATTCTCTCGTGGCCGGCCTTGATCTGGTCGCGGAAAATACGGAACCTCACCGACACTTTGCTGGATCAGACACGTTGAAATAACTTACTTGGAACATTGGAAGCCCAGCACCAACACAGTCAACTCTCGAGCATCTGGCCACCTCGACTCGGATAATGAGCCTTCACTACTCCGATCGCATGAAGCCGGGAAAGGCGTCACTCTCTTACTCTACAACACACCTACTGTAAAGGTAGCCCCATACTTTTTGGACTTGGCCTCGTCTTAGTCGCGACGCCCAGCGCGGGTCAAGTCCTTGCTGCACACCCACCCGCTCACTCCCCGGCCCTTTTTATCCTTTCCGAGGTCCTCACTAGGTCTGATCTTCCCGCCGCTGCCCCCATTGTTCTCAAACTCATCCTTCGTCGTGCATTCTTGTCCTGTAAACTTTCACGGTACATAATTTTTTTGCTGCATAGCATTGGTATTTGCGAGCGTCCTTCGTCTTGTGTCTTTTGAGCCTCGGTCGCACCATACTACCTGCGCATCGTCATACTCATCATCTGGCCGGGCTGAGTCGCCTAATTCAACCTACCTCATGGGCCCTTGAAACATTGCTGGGATCACAGCTCGTACCCATTCATCTGTGTCTCCTCCGGGGATGCGACCGGAGATACGACCAGGGACGAAGATCGTCAATCTTGCGCAGTCGAGACGGTCGTCTTGTCACGACGCATCGGCCATGACCATATTCTCGAACAGGATGAGAAATGACACCGGCGACGGCGAGAATAGAGCCAACATGAGGCTGCTGAGCCAAATATGGACTCTCATGTCCAAAAATTGGCGGACACTCCTCCTGCGCCACTTGACGCTCGTCACCGTCATGTCCTTTCTCTTGCCTATATTGCTCTCAGCCTTCTTCAGCTTCGCCAAGAACCTCTTTGTGCCGCCTTCAACGTACGGGATCGGGAACCCTCATCCGGTGTTAACTCTCTCCCAGGCATTCGATGTCGCTCGATCAACCGACCGACAAAAGGTCATACTCATCAACAACGGCCATAGTGGAGGCAACATATCGCAGGTACTCGACGATATTGAACGTCAAACGTCCGCTTATGGCGCTCCAATGCAAACCGTCCGCCGCGACAATGAGGATTCACTTGTTACCGATTGTCGGAGTACCCTCCGTGGCAATACCGCTTGCTATGCCGCCGTTGTCATGCGCTCGTCGCCGTCCGAGGGCCCGGGTGGGATCTGGAATTACACCATTCGCACCGACGCGTCAATGGCACGGAGCTCCCTGACCATCAACGTGGATATCTCGACGAACCCCGAGGAAGTCTACTTTTTACCGCTTCAACGCGCTGTTGATTCCGCCATTGCCCGTGTCGAGGGACGCACCGACGATCCTCTTGCGCGCTCCTATGAGATGCCCTTTACGAGCCTCACTCAAGAGGAACGGGCGCTAAAGGTGCGCCAGATCTACCACTCCGCCATCACCAACTTCATGGGCGTCGCCTTCATCACCACAGTTCTCTGGATTACCTACCACTTAACCGGCTTGATAGCCACGGAGCGCGAGAGCGGCATGTCTCAACTCATCGATGCCATGATGCCCGTCACGCATCCCTGGATGGCCCAGGCTGCTCGGGTCCTCTCTCACCACTTGTCGTTCTCCGCCGTCTACGCCCCGGCCTGGATCATTGGGTCCATCATCATTCGCTACGGAGTCTTTGTTAACACCAACGCTGGCATAGTCATAATCCACCATCTCCTTTCAGGTCTGGCCCTCGCCTCCTTCTCCATCCTCTGTGCCTCATTTTTCAAGAAGGCTCAGCTCAGCAGCATCACTGCCACTCTCGCCACCCTTCTGCTTGCCATCCTCGCCCAGTCCATAACGGCCCCAAACACCTCGACTGTCGCTATTTTGTCTGCCCTCTTCTCGCCATGCGGCTACGTGTATTTCATCACACTGCTTGCTCGGTTCGAAAAAAAGGATCGCGCTGCAAATCTTACTGAAGATCCGCCTGAGAGTCCATGGGAACTTCCGGGAATCGTCCTTTGGGTTTTTCTGATTGTCCAGATTTTTGCGTATCCCCTGCTTGCAGCGATGATCGAACGATGGCGATACGGAACCTCGACCAAAGGGCGCCATCTACGAATGAATCAGCCTCGCGATCAGTTGGCCAACAACGCTGTCGAGCTTGATCAGCTTACCAAGATTTACTACCCGAGTGTTCTTTCCCGTCTCGGATCGATGTTTAGGAGGTCAAAGGAAGGGGCGGAACCAGTGGTTGCGGTCAATGGATTGAGCCTCAACGCACCACAAGGGCAAATTGTCGCCCTTCTCGGCGCGAATGGAAGCGGCAAGAGTACAACGCTGGATGCCATAGCTGGCCTGCATAAGCTGACGAGCGGTTCCATCACCATCGACGGCGCCGGAGGCCTGGGGATTGCCCCTCAGAAGAACGTTCTGTGGGATGATCTCACCGTTGAAGAGCACCTGGTCATCTTCAATCGACTCAAATCACCTGAAAATCCGGCCACCAAGGAAGAAATTGCAGGGCTCATTAAGTCCATCGATCTTCAGCCCAAGCGCAAGTCCCTCGCAAAGACTCTTTCAGGCGGCCAGAAGCGAAAACTTCAGTTGGGCATGATGCTCACAGGTGGCAGCGCCGTGTGCTGTGTTGACGAAGTAAGCAGTGGCCTCGATCCGCTATCTCGAAGGAAAATTTGGGACATTCTCCTGGCGGAGCGTGGCAGAAGAACAATCATCATGACCACGCACTTCCTCGATGAAGCCGATTTGCTAGCGGATCACATTGCTATTCTATCCAAGGGCACGCTTCGCGCCGCCGGCTCTTCTGTCGAACTCAAAGACACGCTCGGGGGTGGCTACAGGGTTCATGTTCACAAAAATCCGAGCATTACGCACTTGCCCGATGTCAATGGGGTGGAGAAAAGAGACGCATTCGACCTCACGACGTACGTTTCCCCGTCATCGGATCTGGCTACCCAGGTGGTCAGGAAGCTCGACGCTGCAGGTATTGCCGACTATAGCTTTTCGAGTCCGACTATTGAGGACGTCTTCCTATCACTTGCCGAGGAAATCAAAGACGAGCAGTCGATGCAAAATAGCGATGTCCAAGTTCAAACGGCGGAAAAGGGAGATGCCTCGTCCCAGAGCACTGGCGAACAGCAGAACCTGAAGCTCATGGACGGCACGCGGATTGGATACGTGAGGCAAGCAGGAATACTGCTCAGGAAGCGCTTCACCGTCTTCAAACGAAACTGGATACTGTACCTCATCGCATTCTGCCTGCCCATATTCGCGGCGGCCTTGACCTCTCTTTACGTGCGAAATAAGACTGCAATGGGATGCTCTGCCGCCGACCAAGCTTCCTCATCAGGCACAGATGATGCGTTTAGTCAAATCAGCCCCGAGGACAGCATTGTTTTCCTCACGGGTCCGGAGTCGAAATTTAGCCAACCCGCAGCGGTCCGTCTTTTCGCGCCCATCTTCGCGGGTTCAAGCGGCGGATCCACGGGAGGCGCTTCGGTGATTAACAGGATCCGGCTCGTAAACACGTTTGAGGAGTTCAAACAGTCCATCAGGGACGACCCAAAGAACATCACAACCGGGCTATGGCTTGGAAACGACACCAGTCCGCCGACCGTGGCCTGGGTGGCCAACCTGTTTGTGACAAGCGTACTCACAGCACAGCAGTTTCTTGACGTTCTCCTAACCAATACCTCCATTGCCACCACCTGGGCGCCATTCGACGTGCCGTTCAATCCCGGCATCGGCGACGCTCTTAATCTTGTCGTATACATGGGCATCGCTCTTGCGTGCTATCCCGCCTTCTTCGGCCTCTATCCCAGCAGCGAGCGCCGGAGGTTCGTACGCGCGCTGCAGTACTCAAACGGCGTGAGGCCACTACCGTTGTGGTTGGCCTACCTCGCATTCGATTTCACGATAGCCCTCGTGGCCACCGCTATTGTGGCAGGCCTCTGGGCCGCCTTGTCCAATATCTGGTACCGCATCGAATACGTTTTTGTGGTCTTCTTCCTCTACGGCCTTGCGTCGACCCTGTTCGCTTACTTCGTCTCGCTGTTTACCAAGACTCAGCTCTCCTCCTTTGCCTGGGCTGCAGCTTATCAAGGCGTCTTGTTCCTAGCATACTTGATTGCATACATGTGCATTATCACGTATGTCAGTGTGAACAAAATTGACAAGACGATTCTGATATGCCACTTTGTCATATCTATATTCGCCCCGATAGGTTCCGCCATGCGAGCCTTGTTCATATCGACCAACTTATTCTCGACAGCATGCGACGGGCAAAAAATTTCCGAGAAGCCCGGAAGCTTTCTCATGTATGGGGGGCCCATTGCATATCTCATCATACAGTGCTTGGTTCTGTTCGGTCTCTTGATCTGGTTCGATGGAGGTTCTGTTGGATCTTCCGTACGCGACAGACTGCAGAGACGCGATGCGTCTACCAAGGGTAGCGAGGAACAGGACGAGGAGACGGTGCAAGAGATGACTCGTGTCGCCAGCGGCGGCGCATCTGAAGATGGCCTTCGCGTCATGAACCTGACGAAATCATTCGGTAAGAACACGGCTGTGGATAACGTGACATTTGGCATCAAGCGCGGCGAGGTTTTTGCACTTTTAGGACCCAACGGCGCCGGCAAGTCGACGACTATATCGCTCATTCGCGGCGACATCAAGCCCAGTCGCAACGGAGGCGACGTCCTTGTTGAGGATAAGTCGGTGACCAGGAGTCTGGCTGCGGCGAGAACGCACCTTGGAGTTTGCCCACAGATCGATGCGCTCGACCAAATGACGGTCCGCGAGCACTTGGAGTTTTATGCTCGTATACGAGGAGTTCCTGACGTCGAGCACAACGTGACGGCCGTGCTGCGAGCCGTCGGTCTCGAAGCCTTCGAAACTCGCATGGCCCATGCCCTCTCCGGAGGGAACAAGCGCAAGCTCAGTCTCGGGATTGCTTTAATGGGCAATCCCACTGTCGTGCTTCTCGATGAACCCTCTTCTGGTCTTGACGCCGCTGCCAAGCGCATCATGTGGAAAACTCTGGCAGGGGCCGTCGCAGGGCGCTCCATTCTCCTGACTACGCACAGCATGGAAGAGGCCGATGCCTTGGCTGGACGAGCCGGAATCATGGCGCGCCGGATGTTGGCTCTCGGGACTCCCGACGATCTACGCCATCGGTTCGGAGACACCCTTCACGTCCATCTGGTATCGCGAACGGCGCCGCGGACGTCAGACGAGGAAATGGCGCGGATATCGGCGTGGGTGAAGGATTCCTTCCCATCGGCTAGCCTCGATCTCGAGGCCAAGACGTACCATGGACAGATGCGCTTCTCGGTAGCAGCAAGCGACGTTTTTGCCGCTTCTCGATCCGAGGCGAGGCAGCAAGCCGCGGAAAGGGCTGTTACGGACGAGGACGACGACGTCGAGACGAAGTCCACTGACTCTATGATTACAAGCACCAACGCAAGTACCCATGGTGAAAGCCTCACTGGCAACTTTGGCGCTTCAGGCAACCAAAGTAGCGCCATTGGAAAGCTCATGGTGTTGTTAGAAGAACAGAAGAGCCGGCTGGGAGTCGAGTACTACAGCGTGAGCCCAACAACGCTGGATCAGGTCTTTCTGACAATCGTCGGCCGACACAACGTACGCGAGGAAAATTACGAGGATAAGCAGAAGCCCAGCCTTTGGTCCAAGATTTGGAACTTTGGTCGCTCATGACAGTATTAGAGGCAGTAGGTTCACGGCTACGTAGCCGTGTCTTTCTGTTTTCATTAGGCACTTGCCTCTTTGTCTATACCTCGACTATTTTGATGACAGGACCGGCTCGTTGCTTCAAGTTTCATGGATCACTCAGGACTTTCGCCGCTCAACAGAAATGTTGACAAGATGGGATGCCTCGGTCGATCTTGGCCGGGCTAGGTAGTGTATTGGGGATACGCCGAGTGCAGTGTACAGCTTCAAAAGTGGGAGTTTTATGGGCGTGGTATCGATTAAGCGGGACGAATCCTTGAGCAGATGGATCGGTGGGCGGACGGTGTACATTGAATTAATATTGATATCCCGCGCACGCCTGTACGGTGTTTATCTCAACAGGCCTGCTTTTGCCGTCGCATGTTTTCACGGGACCAACGGTTGTGAGTGATTTAGCCCTTGTTGAATGGTATACCGCCTCTCCTGGTGAGAGTATAACCCAATTTAGTCGTCGGGAGGAAGAGCTTGCTTCAATGGCACGGCGGGGCTGCAAAGACCAGTCTTTTCTCACCTTGAGTTCGGAGACTCGTGACGAGAACCTTCGGCTTATCGGGACCCTTTTTTTTGGGGTTCTTCGTCATATATATTGTCCGCGTCGCGCCTTTTTCTTCTCCAATCGACCCCAACGAAAGAGGGCGGCGTGGAAGTACAAAGCCTTTGTCCAGTGTCCCCAGTGGGCAGCCCAGCTTGGTAGAATCTCCAGTGAAGCTACCGAAGCTTGGTCCGCCTCGATTTATGGTTCGGTATATTTAACCAACGGCAGGCAGGCAGGCAGGCAATCGTTTCGCTCGCCAGCAAAGCCCGTCCATACGTCTCTCCTTCTACCCAATATCCTGCTCTGTAAAAGTGGCTGCCAAATCACGAACCGCAAGAGGTACGATGACCGACATCACTGTTTCGACGAAGTATATGCAAAGAGCCTCGATGCTAAGTAGGGGTGTACATGCTCGTAGTAAACCTCCAGGAGGGAAAAGGCGCGGAGATGTTCTTTGCTGGTGTGATTAAAGACGATTATATATACAGAAAAAAAAATCACGAATATACTAAATCGGTGGTCGGTATCAGCAGAGCACGGGACAGAGTTCTGAGAACGCGGAAGCAGCAACAGGGACACGATTGAACTCTGGCAAATCCGTGTCATGAAGAGATACATCTTGCATTCGATAACTGCATCACACAAAACTATCCGTCAAAAAGCCAATAGTGTCCTGTGTCTCGGGAAAACACACCTAGCAGGCAAGTTAGAAACGGACCCTTTCTCAGTGTGTATAGCTAGGCCTATCAAAAGACCTGCCCAGCGCAAATAGAGGTTTAAGACGACTCCCCTCTAGCACGCGCGCCGGAACGCACGTAACCCGTGTCAATATGCGTCCCTCTCCCCCCAGGGAAAAAAAAAAGTCTCGGCCGACGGAGAACTCGCGGCAGTCAGAAAAAACTCGCCCCCCGTCAGTGCGTCCCTCACCCCCCCCCCAAAGTCATTCAACACGGAATGGCGCCAGAGTCAAAAAGAATTCGGCCGCGAGGGTGAGGCGAAGAGGCGCGCCGGACCGAGCGCAAAATGTTTTTAGGGGTAAGGGTGAGCAATGGGGTAACAGCAGATACCAGACCTCGGCCAAACTTGCCAATTTCGAAAGAAATGCAAATCAGGGGACTGGCTTTGCAGAGGACGGGAGACTATTCAAAACTCGCAGTCTTGGGAGGCCGCACACATATGTAATCATATGCATCCTCAAATGATTTTGTGTCAGTCACAAGCACGAGGCCGGGGGGTAGACGTGGACGTGGACGTGGTTCATGTGCGTATGAGTGCCTCGGGATCGGCCCAGGTAGCTGGGACGAGCATCCCCGTCCGCCCTCCCGAGAACATGATCGATCCGAGGTTGATGCTGTGACTTGATACAAGTCACAGGACGAGCGCCTCGAATAGATGGCCCGTTGGTTCGGGGCGGCCATCTCCCGTGAGCGCGTTGGTAAGGTAACCGCATGATGTCAAAAAGTAAATTACTCTCGCGCTCCTCCCACCTCGTGCTTTCTCCTGCAGGGCAATGGCACAGCCGACTTACCAAAGGCGTATTTGCCTCGGAGGACAATATGGGAAACATTGCCAGCTTGCACGCCATGCTGCATGAGGCAGAGACAGCATATGCGCATGTCAAGCATGCTGGTCATCTACATGTTCGATGCACGTTACGCGCGTCACGGCTCGAGCCCACGCGCCTCACGCAAGGTGTCTCAGTAACTGCCCGCAGTAGGGACGGTTGGTCTCGTTCGGTTCAATTCGGAGCAAGGGGTTAGCCGTGACCAACGGGCCGAATCGAGAGCGCTGGAGATATGTTTCGTTTTCATGGCTGGCTTGTTGGCTCTACCTTGGACCGTTCCATGACTGAAGGGGGGGTTTATTCCCCGCAACGCATGTCCTCTCGGTGCCTGCGAATCGCTCATGACGGCGACATCAAGCACTGAGCGAGATGGATGGAAGCCTTGGACGTCTTGAACCAGGGTCACCTGCACTAGTGTGGAGACGGCGCCGCCGGATGCTGTTAGAGTCCGTCTCGTTCATGACGTGAGCAGGCTTGGCTTCCTTGGGCCTGGGCTGATCAGGATTTGCCAGGGGGGCACACACGGCTATGAGTCTCTGTCCAGTCGGTTGGTTGAGAAACTCCCGGGCTGAAAGAGGCTGAGGAAGCTGACAGGTCGACTGACTCCGAGTCCTGACCGCTGGGATTGGATCCTGGGATCCGGCCCGGCGGGAGATACGGGAGAGCGAGCCGGGCGATTTAGGCCATGAACGGAATGCTTAGCGGCGACGGCACGCGGCGGCCTCGGGCTACCAGCCGGCGGTGTCTCGAGTGAACATGACCATCAAGCAAGTGTTTTCCGGGCGGTATCCGGACTTGAGGGACCGCGGGAGCAGGGTCGCGCAGTCGAGCGAAGCTTGGGGCTGGAGGCATGATTGGTCGGAGGGACCTACGTCAGCAACCCAAGATCCGGACACTTGGTGTAACCCCTATTCAACCTCGAGCAACTTTCTTTTGGGCCCGTTTCTTTGCGTTGCCAATGAGCCGCAGTGAATGAGCCGCAATGGACTGGGGAAAAGGAGAGAGATGGGATAGAACCGGCCAATGAATAGCTGCAGCGTGACGATGACGGGAGCATGGGGCCAGCATCGGTAAAGTTGGAGCTACCGGACATGCTGGCCGGGATAAGTCGAGGATAATATGGCATGGACTGCGATCCCCGATCCTCTCGTTCCTTGCATGGCTTTGCTTTTGACGCGTGCTTCGTCTGCTTCCTTTCTTCTCTGCCATTCTAGCCCCAAGGGCCGCCGTGCCTTTGCCGAGCTCGGCTCGCAAGCCTTTGGGAGCGAGCCGCGGGCGGACTAGAAGGAACCGGTGCTTGTTAGGTAGCTTGTGAGACAGCTAGCTCTCCGAGCTCGACCCTATGGTTGGCTCAGAGGAGAGGACTTTGGCGTAGGACCCAGATGGGACCTCGAGAGGTTCCCCCAAGGTGATCGTGGCCCCTCCTGGCCATCTCGAAACAGGCGGGAAGGGCTTACAGATGTCGTCTCGGAAGCAGACATTCCATCAATATGACGCAAAGCTCTGGAAGCAGAACAATAAATTGGCTCGACGGAAGGGATCGAGGCAGCCTTTTTGGCAGATCCCCAGGGAGTCGTTGTTTCTCGACTGCAGCTGAAGTGGTGTGTGGAGGATTGAAGCGGTGACAAGTCAGGGAATTGTTCATCTCCACCCGGATCTAGCGTCAATGAGGCTCCACTCATCTAAGTGTGCAGAAGGTGCAGCGAGGAGGTGTACTTGCCTGGTACTTGGAGCTGCAAGGCCTGAATGAGGCAAAGCGTCAGGTACAGCGGTGTCCGATTGGTTCGCGGCAATCTCATGGATGGCCCGCTCAATAAGGCAAGAAAGAGCTTGCCCCCCCTCTGTTCTAATATTTGGATGGCACTCGGGCGAACGGGAAGCCGACGGCCGTGGTTCTAGACGCTAAAGCGCCGGCACTTTGGCGGTGGCCAGACATTGCTCGGCTTTTGAGTCACTTGCCTGGAAAGGACCATTGAGCGGGCACCGTGGAAAGGGATCGTGGCTCTGAACCTGTCGTCAGCCATCACATATAAATGCGATTCGATTCGATTCGATTCGATTCGATCACGATGCCAATAATTCGACGACTCAACATCGAGTTGCCGGAGCCATCCCACTCAATTACGTGTTAGCTGCTCAAGTAAAAATTGATCAACAAGTTTTATCGACTTATCGACAAAGGGGAGCGAGTCAGGAGCGAAGGGGGGGACACCAATAAACAGCAGCTAGCACACAGGGTTGACCCCTTCTCGACCTGCTTTCTTTGTTTCTCGCGTGAAACATTACCTTGGGTGCGCCCTCTGAGGACTTGCACGCTTTGCTCGCTGCGACCGGCAAGGCCACCATGGCCAATGTCTTTGGTCCCTGAGACAGGGCAATCAAGGGAAAGATGGGTGTGGCAGACGAGGAGTAGCCATTTCGATTTCGTCTGCGTAACTTGGGTATTGTGGAAAGCAAGCCAAGGCTGTCCGAGGTGGTATCGCAATCAAAATTATCGTGCGGGTTTCCGGTTGCTGCAAGGCGGGCCGCTCGATCGGCCAGATGATCGACCGGGCCTTGGCTCGTCTTTTTACGTCTCTTTTTCTCCCCCAATGTCGCGACCCGCTTTGCACATTGACGCCGTGGGAAACGGAGCAGCACAGGGGAAGAAAGCCTTGGCGTTTTCTAGCAGTACGGTGCGGTACAGTACAGTACAGCTCGAAACTCGTATCGGCACCCGACGATTGCGATTGGAAGGTTGCATCTCATCTGGGAGCTATATTCATCGTGAAATAAGAAGATCTTGACCTGGATCTTGGTGTCCGCAAAAAGGTCACTGCATTGTACTGTACTGTCTAATACTCCATCTGTCCGATGGTCTGGAGCACGTGGGGATATATCAATGCAACGATGCGCCAACAGGTACATTTTCAGTCAATATTGACAATGACACAGGCTCATGCATGATAACAAAATTATTGTTGTAACCATTACTGAGTTCGGAATCAATCAAAACGGCGAACTGTACGACTTGCTGGCTGCAGCAACGTGCAACGGCGTCATTTCATCTCGAGGCGTCGCATGCAACGCTTGCACGACAGCACAAGTAGCAAAAGCATCCGGGGCATGTATAGTACTTGTACAACATTGCAGCTCATGCAGCTCCATCATGGCCATGCCGAGAAGGGAAATCGGCCAAGACCAAAGCAAACGCATGTGGTGCGAATCCGCAGACACCCCACGTTTACATCATCAGATGGCTACTACAGTATATCGTACAATATTGAAGCCAGCCGATGTGTTCGCTCCCGCACATCTGACCAGACTGATGATTTTCGATTGTTCACGTACAGAGAGGATGCGTAGTTGGGAAGTTGCACGGGTTTGTAGAGCCAAACTCGTGCACTTTAACACCGCCCGCCGTGACCATCGACCCGCTGTAGGGTAGCGTACACCGCCAACTCTGATGACCATCCAGGGCTATCCGCCATCGCGGTCCCGGCACAGGCGGCCGTTAGTACTACGCATAGGAAGCAACTCTTGCAACATGGGCGGATATTGCCCACTGCCGGCCTGCAGTGCGCCCTGCATTATCAGACGCGGTAGCTGTCGTGCTTCAGGAGGCGTCAAGGATCGGAGCAAAAAGGGTAGCCCTCGACGCGACGGCGTTTGGCTTGGGATTCCGAAGCACCGGCAACAAAGGCAGGTGAGGAAAAAAGGGGGGCCAATAAGGGGTAAAAAGAGCCAAAAAAAAAACGACGTACGTACCTCCAAGGCACAGTGACTGTGTGGCGGGCTTTGGACCCGACGGCTGCTGTCGCGCAGCAGAAGCACCCGACCCCTCGATGACACGCAAAGCATGCTTTTCAGCGCTCACGGACAAGAACACCAAGGGGGCATGACGCTCGCCGGCGGCAAAGCCATCCAGTAGACGGGGGATTGCTCCACGGGGGAGGGGGATCGGATTGGACGGCCGCCTTTGTTGCGACATGTCATTGCCTCTGCACCCCGTCAATGAGCAAAACTTGCAACGCCCTGGACCCAGGGGAAAGGATACTGCTGCTCGGTACTGTAAAGTTGCGGCCGGGTAGGATTTCAACACGGGGACAAGGAGAACGGGTGAACGTTGCCCAAAGGACTTGAGGAGCACGGGAAAAAGAAAGTTACTTACAGTCTTCCGTACGTTATTACGTACGTATTTTCCATGAAACCGCGAGCACGGGAGCGAGCACACTGCAAAAGAAAGGCAAGAAGCATGAAGCAAAAAAAACAACAACCATGTCTCGACCGGCCGTGCAGCACTCACGCGGGGCACCCCCCCCCCCCCCCCCCC
>APKU01000180.1:0-10262 GCA_000472125.2 Hirsutella thompsonii MTCC6686
AAAAAAAACCCAGTCCCGCCCGGCCGGGCAGCCCCCCCCGGGGGCCCCCCCCCCCCCCCACCACGTTTGCACGCGCCGTTTCTGACGAGGCGTCGCCTAATGCAAAAACACTGTAATTGCTGTACAGCATCACCAAGAGAGACATGCAAAAACCAACAGCATACAGGCTCCATACCTTAACTAGGTCAGTCGAATGACGACGACGGTAGTATGTGAAAAAGGACCTAAATATGGACGCGCACGAACTTTCTTTGCGCGTACTTTCCCCCACAGTACTGTAGCGTCGGCGTCGCACGAGGCAGGCGGTTTGGTGGGCTGCCGCTGCATACCTAGGTAGGAACAATGGAACAAGCAAGAACCAAAAAAAGGACTGAGAACGGAGAGAATGCTGTACTGTAAGGTAACTTACACAGGTACCACATACAGTAAGTTACATGGCGGACCCCGCAAGACGACCAAGAAAAAAAAAAGGCTATGTCGTGCGTTGCGCAGGAGAGCGTTCTGGCGGTCGAGCCCCCTCCCCCATTCGAAGCTCCGGGCTCTTTTTCTTTTCCTTCTTTCTGGCGCTGCACGCGGTTGCGGGGTTGGAATTGAATCCAAAAAAAGGGGGTTGCAAAAAAAGGCGGACAAAAAGAGCCAACGTGGATGAGGAAGGTGTAACTTACAAGGGGTTCATGAGTCGTGCGCGAGTGGATTCTTTGGATAGAGAGCTTCTTAGCTCCTAAGAGGAAGGAAGGAAGGAATAGAACCTAGGAAAAAATGTCGGCCAATCGACGACCCCTGGTTGGGGGGATAGAATCATGAAAGGACGGGTACCGGTCCCCCTTGTTGACGCGGCGTGCAAGATGGGAAGAGACGGCCAGGTCTAAAGGAATGCAAACGCTGGCTGCGCTCTCATAACTCTTCGTACCAGTGTTGTCAACGTGAATCTACAGTACAGTAGAACACTGGAAAAGGGCTCTGCTACTCGTCGGCTCCAGACAGAACATAACGAGCCATACATATCATCGTCTCGGCCTCATCAATGGCAGACAGACGCCAGGATAGCGGGCGTCACGCTCTGTTACGAACAAAACCACCCATTCCGCGATCTGTACCTATTTTAATACCCCTTGAAAAGAGGTGTAAAGGGACCTCAGCCGCGTGCCCTCTGGAAGCTCATTGGCGTCGAGACGTCGTCAGCGGCACGCATTTTGCTTGTCCTGGTGTGTGTGCGTGCGTGCGTGTGTGTGTGTGTGTGTGGTGTGTGTGCACTTGCAGGTGCTCTCAACCCTGGCCGGCCTTGGACCTCTCTTTCTTTGCTCGTGTGTGTTCGGGTTTGAGTGAGTGTGAATATGGTTCGTGTGTCTCGCACCAATCTATTCTGTGCATTTGCCATGAATTCAACCACCCTCGCACATGGCATGGACGATTTAGTGCTTTGCCCCCCCTCTCCACCCTCCCCAAGAAACCGGAGCTCGAAACAGATCCATTTGCGTGCCTTTTCCCTCTCGGCCTCGGGCGCCAGCCACGGCCCCCTATCAGTGCGCCCGTCCATCCGAACCCCATTTTCTCTAATCCAAACAGCTGGAGCTCTCCAGAAGACAATGGCAGCGGGACGGGAAGGGGAATGCCCGCCAAGCCACCTTGACATTGGGCCCCCCCTCGGGGGGTGCTGGTGTTTTTGCACGGGATAGGCCATCTGCACTCTCAACATGAGGCAGCTAGACGCAGCCACTGACCGCATGTGGCCCTCGCACCGTGTTTCCGACCCTGCACCCTGCCCCGCAACTCTCCATCATTTCGAGTATTCCATTCAGGCAGTAAGTTACAATTCAGTACACGATTGTATCGAGATGGTCAACTCGATGTTCCCCCCCCGGAGGCGTGCCCTGCATGGGGGCAAGGCAAGGCAAGGCAAGGCGCCGAAGAGGCTCGCTACCGAGCACGGAGATGCGTGTCCATGCTGCGTCCTCTGGCGCCGGATTACTCTACCCATCCCGGGCAGGTCGGTGCTAAGGCATGCAGATTCCTGTTGGGCCTCCTTGTCTTTGGATGGGTGAGTGGGGGGGGGGGGGAGCAAGAGACATGAATCTCACGCGCATCTCGAGAAACTTGCGAGGCGTCGGTGCATTTGTTTGTTTGGCTTCCAGCCTTTCTGTGTGCGTCCCGCCTTTGATGGTGATGCATCGTTCAATCACGGCCCTTGACGTGCCATGCTGCTGCTACGCCTGCATGCCGCCGCCCTCTGCTGCGTGCGCGCCGGAGTGCGCCTTTCGACTCGCGAGGGGAAGGGGGGAAGCTGCATCGGCCAGCTTTTCAGGATCCAGCCCTTGGCGCAGATCGCCTCGACGACCGGGGGCCCGCTCGGAGCGAGTCTGGACGATGCACGGGCACGGGCATTACTGTGCGACCAAGTCTCTTCTTCTCTCGATGAGGGGTTGGCTCGGCTCGGCTCCGCAGCTGGAAAAGGAGAAGGGGCCTGGTAAGCTTTGCGTTGCAAAAGATGCCGGTAGAGACAAAAAAGACGGTCGTCTTGATGCAGCACTTTGTATAATTACAGTAGAGGTCCATAGGTCTTTACTTAGAACTCAGGGAGGAAAACGGCCGAGGATCGAACCGTCATCAATTGAAGCGCGCCACAAGAGGCATGGTACAAATGCGAGTTGCAACGGCTGCAAACTGAACTGGTCTGTACTGTAGGCCCGCTGTACTGTACCTGCATCTGGTGCGTCGCAACTTCCAGCTTCATTCGTTGCGAGTCTTACTCGGCCGGCAGTGAACGGCAGGAACCCGCGCACCAACGCAAAGGGGGGGCTTGGACAGGGGAAAAGTACCTCTTCGAGTGGATGACAGACGCTGCCTTCCTGCACAGAGCACCGCAGCCCGGGCCAACCAATTGGCCTGCGTCTTCTACTTTGTACCACCTGGTAGAGCATGCCTGTCTCCAGCTCTCCCATCGATGCCTTGAATGCGCACTTGCTCGCACGTGGAGGAGAAACCCCGGCTCCGTGTTGTATCCTCAGGGACTTCGCAGGTACTTCGAAGGTGATCTGTCTGCTCCTGTTCTTCCTCCTCCTCCTGGCGCCGCCCCCCTCGTCGCTCTCATCAGCCCTCAGCTCAAGGCTCGGCCCCAGTTTGAGCGCCCATTGTCAATTAGCAGCCCTCCTTACTACTGTAGAGCTCAACATTGAATTGTTTTAGCGCCCACCCACCCGCGTGGCCGTGGTGTCCAAGCCCGACAAGGGCCCGCTGGGCTCGTGGCAGTCGTAGTGGACCGCGAGCTGCTCTTGAGTGCCCGCGCGCTCAGAATGCTCCATTGCTGCTCCTTTTTGCCTGCTAGTACCTGACTTTAGTGCCTGCTCGGTCTAGCTGCATCCACCCATCTGGGATCGAGCTTGGCCTGTGTGCCGCGACCATTGAAATACCTTGCCGTTCATTGCATCCGTTCCTCTCCACCCGTGCAGCAGCTGTGGAGGGGGACAAACGAACAACCCAGGGCGGTACCTGCTCAGCTACTAGGGGTACTGTAGGTACTTCGTTTCTCTCCTGGCCGCCTCCCAGGAGCCCATAAACCGGTGAGCGTGGGCGGACTTGGACGTTCCGCGTCCCACAACGACCCCCCCGGCTGCTCCTTTTCCACACCCCTGGACCTCCAGTCTTCCACACACCCCACCACCCCCCTTCTCAATTGTTGCTGCTCCGCTTTCCCGTGCACCCAATTTCTTGCACCCTGGTCGTGCTGGGACGTTCGCTTCTGACATCTTTTTCATTCTCCGCCCTGCTCATCCTCCTCCCGTCTGTCAAGTCTCCTTCCCTGTTTCTTCGTTCGCAGGCCACTCCTCCTCCTCCCCATCCACCTCCTCCCGCCCTCTCCATCCTCAGCCTCGTCACAGTCCTACGACCTGTCATCAACAATACCCCCCCGGGACCATTCTCTCTCGACTTCATCCCTTCAATCTCGCCCTCTTTCACGTCAATCTCTGAAACAATACGCTCTTTACCATCGACTCTTGGCTGAGCCTCTCGACGTCTTCGACGCTTCGTCTCCTTGACCTGCAATTCGCCCTTCTGCAGCGGCTTCGATATTCTCCAATCTTGTGACAAATGCAGCTGCCCTGAGCCTCCTTCCTGGCCGAAAGCCAATCCGCGACTGCCTGCGAACCTGGTTGCGAGTCTCGCCAGTCTGGACTTTGCCTCTCCTTCGTCTATTGTTGATTTGTTTCGTCTGATCTCGAGCTGGCCTGAGCTTCACCTTTCTCTCTTTTTCATCAAGACGCCGTTGATGCCGCTCTTTTCATCATTCAACCTACCACGCTGAAGCAACTACTGCTAAGCGGCACTCCTTCTATAAGGTACGTTCTTCAGCTCATGCCTACCCAGTAGCTGCTGGAGGAACCGAATGGCCTGGTCTTTTCGTCTTCTCTCGCAGCATTTTGGAGGCGGTGCCGTAGCGTTTGGGATATTCGGGCAGTTTCAATCGCCTTCCACCCACTCGATGAGGCTCGTCCTTGACAGATCTGTCGACTAATCCGCTGCAGCCGCTCGTTGAACATCACCCTCTTTTTCGATCTCGCAGGCCAGTCTCGCTCCTACGAATCGACGATTTCATGGACACAATTCCCACCTTTTCATACCGTAATTGAACGACGCTGTCCTAAGGACCAGGTCCTTCGTCTTCAGGATGAACCGCCTTCGCGGGAAGAAGAAGAATCGGGATGAGGCTTTCCCGGCCCGCCCGTCGATGGACACCGAGTCCTCGGGCCCATTCAGGATGTTTGGCAAGAAGAAGTCGCAGGAAGAGGAAGAGCCAAAGAAACAGATTGACATCTCCACCGCCCTGCCAACTACCGACGACTTCCGGACCAGCCTGCTCATGACTGGTCTCTCAGCCCGGTTTTCCATGCTACGCGAACAAGACGATCCCAAATCCAAGATCGGCAAGGCCAGCGACGACAGTGTACTCATGCCAAAGAGACAATCAAGATTGATGGATTTTGGATCGGGGCCTGCTCTTCATGATATTGCCGAGATCGAGTCAATCAAGGCTCGACAGTTTTCACGCGTTGAGTCGTATGTTTCTAGCGATGATGCCGCCTCGACGACGGGGAGCAGCGTCATGAACCGGGGCAAACCGGTAGAAGGAAACAATCTCTTTGGCGGCCGTCAAAAGATCTATAAGATTCCGGCAGGTGCCAGCTCCAGAGCCGGTGGTATGGGCGGCAGGGCATTGTATGATGATGATGTCGCTTTGTCGGCTTTCCAGAGGTGGAGACAGGCAGAAAAGGAGCGGCAGTCTCTCGAGCAGGAGCATCAGGAATCGGACACGAATCTAGACTACGACTATCGACGGGAGACAAACTCCACGACGTCCTCTAGCCCTTCTGCTACCCGAGATTCCACGGCAGCCACATCAATCACCTCTCAGCCCTCCGTCAAGGAGCGTCAGGCGCCGACCGCCGCCGCACAGCCGTCGACGACAGAGCGCAACGTCATCCGCACGCGCAGGCTCTACGAACAGGGCTTGACGCAGGACCTTCAGGATCAACAGTCCTCTGCAGTATTCCGAATGGACACGCTGTCGAAGCAGAGGCCGTTCGGTTCCCGTACACCAGATCTCATTTCTCCGGTGTCGCCACCGGCCAGCTCTTCCATTAATGATCGGATCGGGGAGCGCAGACCCCTCGTGAGCAAGGCTAGCGCCCCCAACTTGCGAACATTCAGTCCCCCGACGTCTGCCTTGCCGCCGCCACCGCCCATGTTGAGTCCGCCCGAGCTGAACAGCAAGTTCCCCCGTACGGAGACGAAGCCGACGTATGGTGGCAACCCACCACTGAGTCCGCCCATCAGCGAAGCGGAAGACTCTCCCATGCTGCCTATTCAGCCAAACGACCGGGGCAAGGCGACCGCGATGGGCGTCTTTCAGCGTCCTCAGCAGTACGACGACTCCAAGTACGCACAGCGACAGCGACAACTCCAGCAGGGAAGGGAGACGCCCACCCTTCATGCCCAGCCATTTTCTGAGCCAAAGGTTAGGAATGAACAAGGCAGATCGCGATCTGCGTCTTCACAACGGGCGCGACCCGAGGGGAGCCCGGCTTTGATGGCGGCCACCGTTGCCGCCCCGCGTAGAGATAACAACAGCCCGACCTTTTTCGAAGACAGCGACGATGCGTCCATGGACAACCGCTCGAGCGTGCCATCGATCACCCCGCAGCTCACGATTGAGCGTCCCGACGACGAAGACCACCCTGCGTTCCGCAAATCGGCACTGCCGACCCCATTGTCCATCTGCTCATCTAAGATGTCGGATGAGATGCCTCCATTGAAGGGGAAACTTGGAGAACCCAGTCCCGAGCCGAAATTTGACCTTTCGCCGGACTCGCCCACTCTCGGGCCCACGACCACCGGTTTGAGCGGCATGGTCAGACAGCATCTCCGAACCGATAGCGGCGCCTCGTCCATCTCGGCTCTTACCGATCACGATGTCATGCCCGTCCCGACACTCTCAACTGGGGTGTCAGGCAAGTCAAGCCGGGCTGCCTCCAGAGACGCACCTGTGTCTCCCGAAGAGGCGTCCCCTCGGGACCAGGATTTTGCACGTCACTTGGCAGATGGGGCGCGTCGGGTGCGTGAGAGACTCACGACGTATGTCGAGTCTGATAGTGAGCGTTCTTCTACTACAACTCCCTTGACCGACTCTACCAAGGAATTCCACCCGCTTCGTGCAAACGGCCTAGGAATACTGCGCTCCAAGTCCAGTCGGAGTTCCTTTCAAGAGAGCGAGATCCACGAGCCCAGCCGTGCCAAGTCTCTGAAGGAACAAGCGCCGAGTTTCCACGGCTCTGGTCCGCTGGCGCCCTTGCACAACCCGTCAGCAAACACAGAGGACAACTATCTGGGTCGCCACGGTAGCCTCGAACGGCAAGGGAGCAGCGGCTCTCCGCCTGGTAGCAAGGACGGATCCTCGCAGCCCGGTCTCAAAGCCTTCCGGCAGGCGCGCCGAGAGATGCAAAAGATGAGGGAACTCGAGTTGCAGCAAAGGCACCACATGATGCCAAGATTGGCGGGCATGTTTGACAGGACCACTGCCAACCCGAGTCCACATGAGAATGGGCCACCACCAGCCATGTTCAATCGCAGAGCACGAGACGACTCGAGGCACAGCAGCCGCTCTAGCGCAGGCTCTCGCGGAACATCAGAGCCTAGGGACAGGAGCGGATCCGAGACGAGCACCGGTGGTCAAATGTACAATCGGGTCGGTGGCCGACTTCGCAAAGACTCGGTGACGCGCGATGAGATGCAGCACCAGCCCAGCCCAACTCTGGGCACGGCCGGCTTCTCGGCGGCTGACGCCCCGTGGTCTCCTCCAAAACCCCCGTCAATGCCCCTTTCCGCAGGTGTGAACCCAAGTCACAGTACTGGGGCCGTGGACCGAACCGGTCGCCGGCCAGGAATGGGCCGAGATGCGTCTGATAAGTCTGGATCGCCAACGTCCCAGAAATCTCAACACCAACACGAGACATCACCATTTAGCCGATCCAGAAACGGACCCGGACTTGGTTCGGCCGTGTCAACACCAAACCTGCGAGCGGCCGCTGCCGGTTCTCCTGCTCCACCACTGCCACCGATCAATCCTCGTCGAAAGAATGGCTTTGGCGGCTTCTCTCGACCGCTGGAACATGGCGCCCACGTCGGCCCGCACACGCACTATGCTGGATCGCACGACATGTACTCATCTGGACTGACATCTGACGAGGAGGGTGCGGCTGGACGCTATCGTCACGGGACACGCAGGGTGATTTCAGACAACGACAGCAGGGGACGTTTGAGTCCCACGAGAAGCACCTTTCGGTCTCCACAAGGACATTTAAATATGGCGCACGGAGACCTTCCCGGCGGGATGATCTGAAGCGACGTGAACCCATCTTGGCAGCCAACTCTTCTACATCTCAACTTATGATGGGCTTCTTCTCCGCATCTGGGACGGCCGGGGGAGAGCTCGACGAGACGAACAACGACAAAATACCCGCCGCGTACAAAAGCATCAGGTTGCACACAATTTCGAGTCTGTAATTTTCCAACATAACGGCCATTCTTCAACATGCTACGACTAGTTCAAGGCACGGCTGATAGCGCGAGCGATTGATCGTGAATTTCTTTCAGGAGTTGATGGCTTGCGCGTGCGAGGGACGCAGTATTTATTCTTATTTTGCTTTCTACCCAAAACTATCCTTGATGGCGATGCCTTCTTTCGCATAGGGATGCGCAGGTCACAGCGATCGGGCTGGTCTTTGATCCCATGCCAGCGACATCGACCTCCACTTGAGTGAAGTACGGTTGGGTTTCTATTGAGAAGGGACAAGGCAGAGACGAGATGGCGAGCGCGAGCGGCGCCGAACGGAACGTCGGCAAGGGCGAGGAGCCGGCGATTCGAGGCAATGGATGGGCGCGTGTATCATTAGCCAAAACATGGACAGAGCCAACTATACAAATCACGGGAGAAAGTCTTGCCATTGTTCAAGTTGTGTGTGACGCATTTGAGTCGTGTTGGCCTGGATGACGTTGGGCCTTTAAGCAGCTGATGGCTGTGCACCGAGTTCAAGATGTTTGAGCTCAAGCGGCAATGGAAAGCTCAAACGAGGAGCAACAAGAAAGGGGGCCCACCTAGAAAACTCGTGGCTTGTGGAGACAAGACGGGGACCGGCACTCGGATTTAAGTCGAGGCTTGCCGGACAGGGTGCGAAACTCTAGGCTCCAGTGCCGGTACTTGGGTAGCATGACACGAGCAGAACGCCAAGACTCAAAAGACCGGGAGAAATCGGGACAAGTCGGGTTGAGATTGAATAGCCGCGGGTAAAGACGGAATCCTACAGAGACAATGTCTCAACGCTAGTGCGCTCCTCGGACGCGACGCTGTCTGGCCGGGCCCTGGCTGGCTGGGGGTACGACGAAGTAAATGTTGCACATTTTGCGTGCTGTATTTCTGGGTTTTATTCCTGGTACGCCGGAGACATTTACGAGTCTCTGCTGTACGACATCGAGTCACAGTAGTCATAGAGGATGATGATGGAAGAATCGAGAATATCTTGGTCTCGTAGGATTTCAAGTAGCTAACAGGTTATCAATACACGTGAGGAAGAGATGTACACCACTCGAAGCCCAGCCTCCTCTGTTGCCTGAATATACCAGCTGTACATGTACTGAAGAAAGAGGACAACATTGAAGAGAAGCGAGAGAAACACCAGAGAGAAGAGGAATGGCGCCCGAGAAGCAAAAAGAGGAGAGAGAGCGAGAAAAAGAGCAACGCCGCCTCCAATGTCCCCCTTCTCCCCAAGAGCAGTTCAGTGGGTATCCGTTGTGCAAAAGGCGCGAAAAAGAAGAAGGCTGAATGGGATTGTTATTTTTTCTTTTCTTTTCTTTTCTTTTTTAGTCTGACGCCGTCTTATCGGATCGAATCATGCATGCATATGACATGCGCATTTTGCGCGCCGACAGAGAGAGAGGTAGAAGTGCCATGCGCGCAACAGAGCTTTGAATCTCTGTCGGCAGCCCGTGCTTGGTCGAAGGAGGCAGACTTGGAACGCAAAGTTGAACGGTGGAGTTTATCTGGCTTGGGAGAGAGAAAGCTTGGCGACTGGGAGTGGGAAAAAGAGGCGTAAAATTGGCTGTACACATGGGGGGGTATCGAGCGGTGATGTACGACAAAGGCTTTTTTTTTTTGGGCGGCGTGCTCCGGGAGTCGGTTGTCCGTCCGGCGCAGGGTTGTGGCTCGCAAGCAGCCAAAGAAAAATGGTTTTTTCCCCTTTGTTGGCCCGGCTGAACGGACGGTATCAACTGGAATGAATGAGATGGAGAGGATCGTTTAGCACAGAGGGCACTGGTTGCACTGCTTGTGGCCGCATCCGGTGCAGGTGGTGCTGATGACAATCATGCCACCGCACTTGCAGCAGTACTCGTAGGCGGGCATCGTGAAGCCTTTGGGATGAAGATATGAGGTTGGTGCTCGGTAAGAAGAAGCCTTGAACGAGGAGTCCGTAAAAGGCCGACTGGAAGGACGTTGTGATGGACCTTGGCGAAAGCTAGATGGGCTTGGCGGGTTGATAAAAGCCTTTTTTTGTGTTTGTCTGTGCTTGCTGTATCGTGTCGACGTTTCGAGACGATGGGATGAAGGGCTGTGAGAATGGAGAAAGGAGGAGGAGAGGGATCAAAAAGTCAAAGCGTGAGGAGGGACGGAAGGGGGGGTTTATAAGTTTTGCTCGGAAAAGGGGGGGGGGGGGGGG